>CM076847.1:190554449-190810003 GCA_039519185.1 Astragalus membranaceus
TGACAACGAGGTCTCTAATAGAATGAGAGTTGTCGGCTAAGAATGTTTTTAACACTCACGGTCATTCATTGCTTTAGTTTTTGTTAGTGTCTTAATCATTTAATTACTTTGTAGGATGCATGACACTCATAATTTCATGAAGGCGGGTTTTGTGGCTGATATTAAACGAACTTTGGATCTCTACAATCCTTATGCCAAAAAAATTCGAATGTTACAACAATATCTATCTTCTCGTGATGTTCCTAACATAAAGTTACGAATTCTTGGAAAGAGAGGTCGTGATGGTCGTCGTTATAATTTGCCTACTGCATCTGAGGTTGCAGCGCTGATTGTGGGTGATTTTGATAATGCTGGTTGTGATAGAGATATTGTTGTTCAGACTCGATCTGGTGTTTGGCAGCGAGTTCCTTTACTCAGTGCTTCTTATCTACCAATGCAGTATCCCCTTCTTTTTCCTCGAGGAGAGGATAAGGCTTTGTTGAAAAATATATTGTTGAATACTTCTTCTCGAACTCAAATCATAAAAAGAGGGAACATGACACTTAGAGAGTGGCTTGCCTATCGAATTCAGCATAGGGTTTTGATAAACTCTAATTTAGTTCATATTTAGAGATATTTTTTGAGCTATTTTTAAAGCAATTATTTTGATCCAAATAAATAAATGACTTATTTTCCTCTTTGTTTTGCAGCAAGGCTAGAAAAAGATAAAAAGAAGCATAAGCCCAATTTAGTTGGACAATCACACAAGGTGAAAGAGCCCAACCCAATTTAAGATGGAAGCCCACTTCTTGCTGAGGAAACAACTTGTGCCTTACCCTAAGTAAACAATATTAAAAGGAAGCAACAATAAAAGGGGGGAGGCAGCGCATGATCCAGGGAGCTTCACAATTGAAATTAAAAGGATAATAAAAGGCCGCACAACAAAAACGGAGGATTCAACGCGTGAACAGTAGCCGCACAATTGCACAAATAGTTAATTTTGATAATCAAACAGGGAGAGAGCCGCACACACGAAGAAAACAACGCGGTAACAGTACGGCCGGCAACACATAGGAGAGGTTTTTGGGTACCGTTTTTGACATCGTGAGAGAGCTCTGGAGCAGAAAAAGGAGACTAAAATTTCAGGATCAGAAATTTCTCTATTCCGGGTTATTTTTATCTCTGTAATTTATGACTCCTAATTTTATTTTATTGTTCTCGAACACTATGGATAGTTAAATCCTCTTCTAGGGTCTTAGGTGGATCTTGCATGCTTAGAGACCTTTTTATGTTCTAATTTCTGGTTTGAATTCCTATTTTTATTTTAATTAATATTGTCCTATTGTTTTTATCACATGATTAGGATTAGCTACCCTTTGCATGTTTATAATCAATTAATTGATCAGCGACCGTACTGCAATTAGTTGGTGGACCTATAGGATAATTGGGGCTATAATTAGGGCATGACCAAACCATAATTTAGTCTTCCAATCATTCAACATTTTTGCTCTTTATGCTTTTCCTGAATTTAAATTCTTGCATGACCAAACGAAGGTTAATTTAGGAAAAAGAATATTAATCGCGAATGACCAAACGGATTAATAGTTTTAGTAAAGGGATTGGTAATTAAGTAAAATAAGGGAATTCAGGTAGGATTAGACATAGGGGGAATCGAAGCTTGCAAGTGAAACCGTGATCCTAGACCTCTCCCGATTTATTAAATCTAGTATTTCAATTATTGTTATTTATTTCTTTTTTATTTGTTCCATTACAATTCAAATATTCGTTCGTCTAAATAATAAATAATCTCGATTAGTTTGGTACTTGTTAATTAATCCCTGTGGAGACGATAATCTTTTATACTACTTCTGCGGTAGAGTACACTTGCTCTAAGTGTGTTTTTAACGCAACAAGTTTTTGGCGCCGTTGCCGGAGACTAATTTAGCAATATTAAACGAAAAAGATTTTTATTGCTTTAGACTTTTTTTGTTTTTTTTTTTTTGCTTTAATTTTAAATTTTGTATTTTTCTTTATTTTATCAAAAAAAATATATATATATATATATATAAAAAGTTACTAATACCTTCCCAAGAGACCACTGCAGTTACCTTGTTTTGCAGAGAAAAGTCTAAATCATGGTTAAAACTCTTGGAGACTACATTAGAGAGGCAGAGGAACAAAGAAATTTAGAGAAGTCATATTGGTATATGTCTCAATGCCAGATTCAAATTTCTCCTCCTCCTTATGAACCTTATTCAGACTATTGGGATGACTATGAGCCACCTCCTTATTCCTCCCACTGGGATAATTATGAGTCACTACAAGTGCAAAGGCAAGAGGAGGAAAAGTCGGATGTCAATGAGGTCTTGGCCAAATTTATGCAGCAGACACATGAAAATTTTGAAAGCTTGGAGAGCCAAATTAGAGCCATGAACAACGAATTTGGAAGCCTGAATGGTCAAATCTCAACTCTCATTGCTTTGTTATCTCAAGAGGCCCAAGAAACTCCTTCACAAACTAAGTCTACCCAAAATGAAGAAGCTGAGCAATACAAAGAAAGTATTCCTTCGAGAGATCAATGTGTCTCTACGGAATATAATCTGGAGGAAGAAGCTCTCAAGAAAGATGAGGAGACTCCTACTAAAGGGAGTCAAATCAAAATAGTAGCTCCTACTGAAGGGAGCATTTATGAGGACAGTGAGAAAGATCCCATGGTTCTGGATTTGGAGAAAGAGGAGAAAGCGCCCATTTTTGGGCAAATTGTTTTAACCATTGGTGATGCTGTGATAGAGGTTCACAGGGGAAAGGTAACTTTAAGGAGTGGTAAAGAAGATGATGTTATTAAAGCTTTAAATTCCAATGAAAATTTCTCTTGTTTAACTTCTCCTTATTTTGATGATGTGGTTGAAACTAACATTTTTTGTGAATTAAAGATGCAGGACCTTTTGGAAAAAAATCTTATTTTGCAGAATCCTAGCATAGTGGTGGATGGAGATAAAATAAAAATTTCACCATCCTTTGAAGTTCATCCACCACGTGGAAAAAGAAAGAATAATGTGAACCACATTGTTAGAAAGCTAAGAAGGTGTACTGCGTTAGATGTTAAATTTGCTCTTGGAGAGCCACCTGATTAAAGCACTAACTATCGTCAGGCTCACGACGTTAAACAAGCGCTTCGCAGGAGGCAACCTGTGTTTTATTTTCAGTTATTTTTACTTTTAATTTGTTTTGTTTTGGTTTTAGGAATAAGCTCAGACTGCAAGCTCTCTCAGGGAAGTCACTCTTACTCTCTCTCATTTATTTATTTGTGCTCATATTTGATATTTTGCATTGAGGACGATGCTTTATGCTAGTGTGGGGAGGAGAGTTTAACTTTGTCAATTCATCTCTATTAATGCACATACCCACTATATAAGTTGATAGCATTTTTTCTGGCTTATTTTAGCGACTTATGCTTCAAGTTGAAAAAAAAATAGAGATTTTGCCTTTAGGGGATCCCATAATTAATTTACTTGACAGACTTGTGCTTAATTGTAACTGTGAGGATGTCCTTAGGAAGCTGATAATTAGCATTTGTCCATGTTGAGTACTTTTTGTGAACTAGCTTCTAAAAGTGAGCTTTGAGCCTTCATAAGGGGATTGATACACAATCATAAATTTTTACCCCTTTTCTTTCTATGAGTGTGTTTCCCAATTTGCTACATTCTAGAATTTGTCTTTTGACCATTTCAAGGCGAAAATTGATTTGCATCGTGTAAAAAGATTTGGGGAATTTAGGTATTTTTCTGGCCTCAGAATTGTTTGTGAATTTATCCATTAGTTGCCCCCTTTGAGCCTATTTGTTATATTTTTTCTTTGGTACCCAGATATAATTTTTTCTTTTTTTCTGGTAACCATTTGAAATTAAATTTGGAGCAACTATTGAAAGTTACAATTTTGTCCTGTATTTTAACTGTCTATATAGTCAGGACAGAGAAACAAAATAGGAGTGGTTAATGTGGTTACAAGTACCTTTTCCTCCTAAGAAAAATATAGAACAATAAGAAGTTGGAAAGAAAAAAAAAAGAGAACAAAGGAAAGCAAGAAGGAGGAAAAGGCACATCAAAAGAATGAAAGAGCCAAAGGGCAAAAGCAAAAAAAAAAAAAAGAAGAGTCGACTCAAGAGAAAAAGAAGAATGAAGAATGGAAGTGAAATTAACTTGGAGTTTGGACAAAATTGTAAAATAGATAGGAGCTCCATATTTGATTTCGAATGTTACTATGTGCTTGTTGTTTTTAACCCTTTGATTATCCATTTCTTCTTATTTCCTACCCTGCATGAACTCACCCTGGCCCCATTACAACCCATGAAACCCCATCTTTTGCATGCATGTGAACTATTTAGTGGAGATTTGGTCAAATTACAAGCTTATGGTAATGTGCATTTTGTGGAAACTTGAGTGTATATTTCCCTAGTCCCTAAACACTTAGAGAGATTGTGAGCGAGTGCCTTTGTTCACAAAAGTGTGTTCTTCAGGGACATGAGCCTCTAATTGGGCAACATTTTGACACCTCATGTGTGTTATATTGTCTACTGTCTGTCATTGTTGCTGTTAATTTTGGGAGCCTCATTTGGTTGTCTCTATTATTTATTTGAAAATTTTGTTGAACCGAAAATTTGCTTGAGGACAAGCAAAAGTTAAGTGTGGGGGAGTTGATAAACTCTAATTTAGTTCATATTTAGAGATATTTTTTGAGCTATTTTTAAAGCAATTATTTTGATCCAAATAAATAAATGACTTATTTTCCTCTTTGTTTTGCAGCAAGGCTAGAAAAAGATAAAAAGAAACATAAGCCCAATTTAGTTGGACAATCACACAAGGTGAAAGAGCCCAACCCAATTTAAAATGGAAGCCCACTTCTTGCTGAGGAAACAACTTGTGTCTTACCCTAAGTAAACAATATTAAAAGGAAGCAACAATAAAAGGGGGGAGGCAGCGCATGATACAGGGAGCTTCACAATTGAAATTAAAAGGATAATAAAAGGCCGCACAACAAAAACGGAGGATTCAACGCGTGAACAGTAGCCGCACAATTGCACAAATAGTTAATTTTGATAATAAAAAAGGGAGAGAGTCGCACACACGAAGAAAACAACGCGGTAACAGTACCGCCGGCAACACATAGGAGAGGTTTTTGGGTACCGTTTTCGACATCGTGAGAGAGCTCTGGAGCAGAAAAAGGAGACTAAAATTTCAGGATCAGAAATTTCTCTATTCCGGGTTATTTTTATCTCTGTAATTTATGACTCCTAATTTTATTTTATTGTTCTCGAACACTATGGATAGTTAAATCCTCTTCTAGGGTCTTAGGTGGATCTTGCATGTTTAGAGACCTTTTTATGTTCTAATTTCTGGTTTGAATTCCTATTTTTATTTTAATTAATATTGTCCTATTGTTTTTATCACATGATTAGGATTAGCTACCCTTTGCATGTTTATAATCAATTAATTGATCAGCGACCGTACTGCAATTAGTTGGTGGACCTATAGGATAATTGGGGCTATAATTAGGGCATGACCAAACCATAATTTAGTCTTCCAATCATTCAACCTTTTTGCTCTTTATGCTTTTCCTAAATTTAAATTCTTGCATGACCAAACGAGGGTTAATTTAGGAAAAAGAATATTAATCGCGAATGACCAAACGGATTAATAGTTTTAGTAAAGGGATTGGTAATTAAGTAAAATAAGGGAATTCAGGTAGGATTAGACATAGGGGGGATCGAAGCTTGCAAGTGAAACCGTGATCCTAGACCTCTCCCCATTTATTAAATCTAGTATTTCAATTATTGTTATTTATTTCTTTTTTATTTGTTCCATTACAATTCAAATATTCGTTCGTCTAAATAATAAATAATCTCGATTAGTTTGGTACTTGTTAATTAATCCCTGTGGAGACGATAATCTTTTATACTACTTCTGCGGTAGAGTACACTTGCTCTAAGTGTGTTTTTAACGCAACAGGTTTCGGAACCTTGCATTTTGTTGTTTGGTCGGCGTTTATTTCAGCAGTTTCTAGTTGATGGTTATAGCATGATTGAAGCTACTCGACTCCAGTGGATTAGGTTTCATCAGTCAGATTTAAGAGCACATTTGTATAATGGATTAGCTGATGCAGTCTTGAGGGGTGAATTTAATTCAGCATCAACCGGAAAAAGAATAATTCTTCCCTCCAGTTTTGTTGGGGGTGCACGTTATATGTTCCAGAATTATCAAGATGCTATGGCGATTTGTGGTTGGGCTGGTTATCCTGATCTATTTATTACATTTACTTGTAACCATAAGTGGCCTGAGTTGTCTTCTTATTTTAAGAAATATGGTTTCAAGTCACAAGATAGGCCAGATATGGTTTCTCGGCTTTTCAAGATTAAGCTTGATCAAATGATAAGAGATATTAAGAAGGGAGACATATTTGGCAAGGTTAAAGCAGGTAGCTATGCATTCTCTTTTCTTATTTTCTTTTTGTTATGTGTAACTTACATTTAATATTGACTTCACATTGGTTGGTGTTTTTTTTTCCAATTATTTACACTATTGAGTTTCAGAAGAGGGGATTGCCTCATGCTCATATTTTATAAGTTTTCTTGTGTCGTGAAGCGAGGTACCTTCCATCCTAAAGATATAGATCGTAATATATGTGCTGAAATACCAGATAAAATTTCTGAACCCGATTTATATGAGGTTGTTACCTCTTGTATGTTCATGGTCCTTGTGAAAATCAAAACTTATCTTCTCCATGTATGCAAAAGGGTAAATGCACTAAGTATTATCCAAAGAGGTTTGTGGATTGTACAACAATTGATAAGGATGGGTATCCAGTCTATAGAAGAAGAGACTCTGGTGTGTTAGTTCAGACAGGAAAGTATTTTGCTGACAATCGGTTTGTGGTTCCCTACAATATAACACTACTTCTAAGGTATAATGCACATATTAATGTTGAGTGGTGTAATCAGTCACGATCCATCAAATATCTTTTTAAATATGTTAATAAGGGTCATGATCGTGTTACTACGGGATTTTATAGCACCGACTCTACACATGATGGTGCTCCTTGTGTGGATGAGATCAAAATGTATTATGATTGTCGGTAATTGTCGGCATGCGAGGCTGCTTGGCGTGTGTTTAGCTTTGATATTCATTATCGGGAGCCTTCGGTTGAACGTCTTAGCTTTCATCTTCCTAATGAACCACTACGCAAAAAGGGAAGAGTAGCGACGCTCAGTTGGCGGCGGTTACCCCCAACTGCCGTCGCTCCACTTTATGCCCGCGGCGGTTCATTATAACCGCCTCCAGTAGGAAACAGCGGCGGCGATTTCTATTACGTTCGCGGCGGTTCTGATTTTCAGAAACACGAATCACATAGCGCGCGTTATTTTTTCGTTCCCCGCGAGTTTTAGAAACCATTCTTTCATCAGAAATCACTCTCATTTCAAGTTAGGGTTTCAAGAAGCACTCTTTCATCACTTAGCTTCAGAAACCTCTCTTCATCTCAAGTTAGGGTTTCATCAGAATCACAATGGCATTCACATAAACCTCTCTTCATCTCAGGTAGCACTCTTCATCCCTTATCCCCAATCGCTAACAGCAACCTTACATCTCTTACCCCCAATCACTAATTTTGTAAAAACTCTGTTTTTCTCTTCCTCTCTTCGATTTTCCTAGTTTTGACTTGGAGAAACAGTATATCTGTATCTATTACATCACGTTTAATATATATCTAGTTGTTACATTTGGAATATATATCTAATTCGTGTTTGTCTGCTTAAATTCTTGCAAGTCCTTTGCTTTAGTGGTAGTTGGTACTGTTGTTAGGGCTTGGTAGGTTTTAATGGTGTTTCATCCTAATTTAGTTTGCAGGTGATTTTTCTTTTCATTATTTCTTAATCCAAACACGGTGGTGAAAATTCAGTTCCATTTTCCAGGTACTGCAACGGCTTTCATTTTATTTGTTTTTAAAGGAATGGATTTGGATCTGTTTTATATGTTATACTTTGTTTGCATTTATAAGTTATGGTAACAAAGTTGGATCTGTTTTATATGTTATCCTAATTTAGAAGTCCAGGAAAATAAGGTTCACAGCACACTTAAAAGCTATGGTAACAAAATTTTCTCAGCCCCAAAATTCAACCTCTCAAATTTCACATAGGAAAAAGAAGTCCTACATATTTTTAAAAATAGTCTGGGGAAATGTAATAGGATAAAAGGAAAATACATATTTCGGAATTATGAATTATTATGAATTAATGTGTTTCTATAATTATTATGAATTATGAATAACAAATCAAGGTATTGCAGTACATGTTACAGGGGAGGGGAATATTCATTGCATTTAGTAGTTTCATGTTCCTGACACTTAAGCTTGCTTGAGTTTTCTTGATTCATTTCTTTGAAATCACATCCTTATGACCCTTTATATTTTCCTTGGTTGAAATACCTTCTTGTCTTGAGAAAGACTTATATATCTTGTTCAGAATTGTATTTGCCATAAGTTGTGTTCTTGAATTGCTGGCATAAAACATTTTAATGAGCAATCTACAAACTTGCAATCGTGCAAGGCACATTCATAGGGTTATTAAATTTGAAATTTGTATTTTAGTTGTATTTTAGTTGCTGCCATAGAATTGAAATTTATATTCCTTCGCTGATTCTCACTTTTCTGTGTTGATGTTCCTTCGTTGATTCTCTACTTATTGATTCTTATGTTATATCAATCTCTTACTCCTTCTCTGTTCTATTTATTTATGGGCAGATGCACTGTGGTTTCTCTAACTAAGTTGTTGGATTAATTACTCCAATTTGTGATCTGGTGAGTTTTTTCCTTATCCTTTGTGTTATTGTTTGATGCATGACATGTGTCACTTACTGCAATCCATATGAGTAAGGTTCCTTTGTTGGCAAAATGGGTCTTTTTCTTAATTCTAGCAATTGTGTTTTAGAGTGATTAGGCATAAACTCCCATTTAAAACAGCATTATTTTTCAAAGTTGTTGTTTTTTCTGATTTTTTCAGCTATCTCCCATTTAAAACACAGATGTAGGCATAATATTCAGTTGAATCTATTTCAAAGTAGGCATAATATTCAGTTGAATCTATTTTAAAGTTGAATCTATTCTAACTAAGTTGTACTTCAGAAGAATCAGCAGTCCAAAACTAAATGATTGATGCATCTATGAGGGTATCTGCACAGTGAATACATAAAGTATAATAAGACTAATTTTGAAAAATCATCTCTCAAACATATATAGAAATATGAAATCTTGAAGGGCATACCTCTCCCTGTTACTGCAGAAAAAGATTTTCAATAATGGTAATGGTTTCAAACAATAACAATCATAGTAATCATTTAGTTCAATAATACAAATAGAATGCAATAAAAAAGGTATTGGCAATTGGTAATACATGGTAAAAGAGTTAATGAAAACTTCCCAATGCTCTTGCAAAGAATTAGGATAGATGTAGATGCTTGATAGGAATTAGAGCGCAGAAGAAGAAAAGAAAATATGAATATGCTCAGTATATAAAAGCAATTATTGAATTTCAAAAAATTTATGAATGGGTATATGCTGTCTCTTTTTAATGAAGCAACTAAAATGCTGAGCATATTGCAGCTGCACTAGCCTTATCAAGCAAAGAAACAAGAAAGTGTTAAATAGCTCAGTGCAATAATTAAACAAGTTAAGGGAACAGCTTCCAGACAAACTTCACATCCTCCACACACTCTTCCAAAGCATTCTTAGCACTCTCCACATACTTGTAAACAAAAAGCGCAAAACTCTTAGGCCTGCCTGTTTGTTTATCAAGACCCAAAGGACCATCCTCCACCTCCCCAAATTGCTTGAAATACTGAAGCAGCTTCTGGGGTACATGTAAAATATGATATAATATAGTTAGAAATAATTCATAATGTTATAAAGTGTAATAGTTGATTGATTAATTCATTCTGGGTATAATGTAGAACTATTCTCTTGCTTTTGTAATCGATTTTTCCTTCTATAACAGTTCTGTTCTCTTTGTTACAATAGGTTAGGGTTTGGCAATCTCAGAGATACTAGCAACTGTACATCTTTCTTCATCATCTCAGCAACCGTATCATCATCTGAGCAACAGGTAAGGGATTATTTTTAGTTTTTATTTTAGAAACAAATTATTCCACGGATTTTGTCTCAGTATATATGATTGTGAACAACAATATTCTTTTGCTTCATCTGTTTATTTTTTTGATTAATGATTCCCCAATTTAAATCTTTAGGTCAATAGTAAAAGCTGGAGTGGAAACTCTAACATATCTAACAAAACTTGCACAAGTTCCAAACAGTTGTTCCTCCCAATCATAGTTAAATACAAAGTGTTGTTTTAAATGTCTCATTGCTTTGTCTATAGGAGTGATTTCTACTCTGAACTTGTATCATATTATTTAAGTTTTTGTTTTAAATGTGTTGATTCTCTATTATATATGCAACATTTACATTAAATGTGTTGAAATAGTTTTCTTTGCTTCCACATATGCTGCATAATGTAAGTGTACAATAGTTTCCTATACATTAGCTGTACAACTGATGTATTTCCATTCATTAAAAGTGTTAAATACTGATTAACAGTTAGGGTAAACTGTGTTAGGGAAAACTGACTTTAAATCAGTTAGTAGTTATGCTTCTATCAGCTTGTATGGCATCAGACCCCAGAAAATCCAAAGCCCTAGCTTCTTTGAATAAGTTTTTTATCTATCTGTATTGTTAATAATTTTTTGTCGCGTTAATGATTTTTCCGCTCCTTTATTGATTCTGATGTTTTAGCAATGGATAAGTCCTGGATTACAAAGCCGCGGAACACAGATGAGTATGTGAAAGGGGTAAAGGAATTCATTAATTTTCCCTTTAAACATCGTGCGGTAAATGAGAAAATATTATGTCCTTGTCAAGAATGTGGCTTCAAAAAAAGGAGGACTTGGGATATGGTATATGACCACTTAAGATGTACACCGTTTCCAATAGGATATACCTGTTGGTCCTATCATGGGGAGATAAAATCAAACCATAACGCCTCATGCAGTAGCACTCTACATGCAGCTCAAAGCACAACTATTGAAAATCCCATCCAAAATATGATTAATGATGCTTTTGGTGTTGATGGGCACTGTGCAAATGAAGTGCCAGTTGCATCCAATGTAGAGTTTGAGAGAGATGAGGATGTGATGCAAAATACCACTCAAGAAAGGAATGAAGCCAAAGAATTTTATGAATTAGCAAGAGATTGAGAACAACCCTTGTATGAAGGGTGTACAAATTATTCAAGGTTATCTTTTTTGGTGAAGTTGTATCATATCAAATGCTTATGCGGAATGAGTGACAAGTCCATGACAATGATTTTAGAACTTCTCCAAGACGCATTTAAACATGCAAAGATCCCAAGTTCATTTTATGAGGCAAAGAAAACAATCACCAAACTTGGTTTGAACTATGAAAAGATACATGCATGTCCGAATAATTGTATGCTCTATTGGGGAAATAGGGAAGATGAAGTGAGGGAAAGTTGTAAAGTTTGTCACACTTCTAGATGGAAATCAAGGGAAAAGCCTAGGGGTACTCAGGTGAACACTGATGACAATAGTGTGAAGAAAGTGCCTGCAAAAGTTCTTCGTTACTTTCCTTTAAATCCTCGATTACAAAGACTATTTTTATGTTCAAAGACAGCCGAGGACTTGAGATGGCATGCTACTAATAATAACAATGATGGAATGATGCGGCATCCTAGAGATTCTGAAGCATGGAAACGATTTGACTCAACACACTCTTGGTTTGCATCCGATTCACGAAATGTTCGTCTTCGGTTAGCTACTGATGGCTTTAATCCCTTCGGTGTTATGAGTTCAAATTATAGTATTTGGCCGGTTATTCTCTTTCTATACAACACTCCTCCATGGGTGTGCATGAAACAGACATCTTTTATAATTTCAATGATAATTCCTGGAAAAAAAATGCCAGGCAATAATATAGATGCCTATCTGCAACCTCTTATCAAAGAGTTAAATGAATTATGGACAACAGGTGTGGATGCTTATGATTCTTTCAATCGTGAGATGTTTAAATTGCATGCAGCGTTAATGTGGACAATAAGTGATTTTCCCGGGATAGGAACACTTTCTGGGTGGAACACATACACCGGACTTGCTTGCCCATCGTGTAATTTTGACTCTATTCCTTGTCGTCTTCCTCATAGTAGAAAGTGGTGTTTCATGGGTCATCGTCGTTTTCTTGACAGGAGGCACAAATTTAGATTGAACCGAATTCGCTTCAATGGTGAGCAAGATATGCGTAGTCCGCCAAAAAAGTTGTCTGGTTCTGATATTCTTGAGCGGGTTTCTAACATTGATGCAACATTTGGACTAAGACCAGAGAATGAGGGGACAAGAAAAAGAACAAGAGGTGGGCGACTTCCACAGGGTATCACTCAACAATGGAAAAAGAAAAGTATATTCTTTGAACTTCCATATTGGAAAGATAACTGTTTGCGCCATAATCTTGATGTGATGCACATTGAAAAGAATGTATGTGAGAATATCATACACACTTTGCTAAATGATAGTGCAAAGTCAAATGATCATATCAATGCTCGAAGAGATTTGAAAGATATGGGCATAAGACCCGACCTTTGGCCAGATGAAAATGGAAAATATCCTTTAGCTGTCTTTACAATGACTAAAATGGGCAAGAGAGCTTTTTTGGCAACTTTAAAGAACATGACCGTGCCCGATGGTTATTCGAGCAACATTTCTAGGTGCATTGACTTAGATAATCTCAAGTTGAATGGAATGTTAAAAAGTCATGATTGTCATATATTGATGGAGCAGTTGCTACCGTTAGCCATGCGAACATCATTGCCCAATGAGGTTTCAGCAGTGTTGAGTGAGTTATGCTCATTCTTTAGACAAATATGCAGTAAAGTATTGAAAATTGAAGATTTGGACAAATTGCATAATCAAATTGTCCTCACTTTATGCCACATGGAAATGTTATTTCCTCCTTCATTTTTCACTGTTATGGTTCACTTAGTTGTTCACCTTGTCGAAGAAGCTAAGCTTGGAGGTCTTGTCCATTATCGTTGGATGTATCCAATAGAGAGGTAAAACAAATGTGTTAACTTCTTTTTCATGTTTCAATTTGAGAATGTAATGGTTATTCTAAATGACATTTGCATGGTTTATAAATAGGTATCTTGGACATTTAAAATCCTACGTTTGTAATAAAGCACGTCTGGAAGGGTCTATAGCAGAAGGTTACCTAATGGAAGAAATCCTTACCTTTTGTTCAAGGTATTTAGACAATATTGAAACAAGATTGAATAGGCGTCCTCGTGTAGACGATGAACCCGATGCCATGCAGGCTCAGTCACGAATAACTGAACTATTTCCTATAATTGAAAAGTCGGTTGGTGGTTGTTGTGGAATTTATATACGCAAGTATACGTAGTCGCAACAAGTAATACAGTAGAAATACAGGTCGAACCCACAGGGATTGTATTTAATTTACAGTTGTCATAACTTAGCAAATCAGTGTGTAAGGTAAAACATAATATTTGGAAACAGTAAAATAAAGGTTGAAGTGCAAGGAAGTAAAAAGGAAAACTATATGGTGAAGACCTAGTTGGATTGCTTTTACTAAGTAATTTCTCTGTGTTAGTGCTATAGCATTAGATGCTATAGCATTGAGTGCTGTAGCATATGTTGCATGCCTTTCGGTCACTTTCACCAAGGTTTCGTGACAAGATCCTATGTCTAGGCTTCAAGTAAGTTCACCTTTGTCTATTAAAGAGCCCACAGTATTCACTCTATGAACTAAGCCCTCCTATGTCTAGGTTTGGGCAAGGATTGTTCTAAGTGTCCTTAAAACAACCACTCACTCACATCAATCTTTGAGATCAATCCATGAACCATTTCTGAACCCATGAATCTACCTATTTTAGTTGATCAGTCCCAAAACAGGTTTGAAAGAATTAAAACACAAAGATTAAAATGCATACATCATAATATTATATTACTAACACATAAAGATTTATTACAAAGCTTAAGCAATCCAACTACAAGGTGTTTAGCTCATGTTTAGAAATATCAACAACTTACAAATAATGGAGTTCATGTCACCAAAACAGAAAGTAGAAGAAGAATGCGCAAAAGATACACTCCTCCAACTCCTACGCATGAACTGGTGTGCTGACAGTGCTATAGCATGAGCAGAACAGAATCTTCTAATGGATTTGATGATGGATCTTCCATGGATGCGAGAGGACAGCTTATCACTGTGTTTTTCCTCTTCTAAACCAGATAATTTCGTGCTGGAAGTCCATTCTTTGGTACTGGAAGTGAAGCTTTCCTTTATAGAGTGGTTTTCCTTCCTCTTTTGCAAGTGGATGAGGCAAGTGGACAAGTGGGTCTTTCTTTTCACCAACTAAAGCATGTTGTCTCTTGCAAGTGGACAAGTGGTGTAGAGCAAGTGATAGGAGGGTGGCTGGATCAGCATGATTTGTGGTAATAGGGACGTGCTGTCTGGACAGAGTAGGGTGGCAGCATATCAGATCTGTTTCCTGCTGCTGTCTTCAAGTGGACCCCAGTTCTGCTGCACAGAGTGATGCTATAGCACCTGATGCCATAGCATCTGATGCTATAGCACTTAGACAGAAGACATTAGAAATATCACAAGGGCACCATTTGTGCCAAATATATTCCAATTCAGTTCTTGATTCCCTTTTTCCTAATTAAACACAAATATTTACATAATTCCTAGCCTAAGCATCCAAATTCACAATGATTTACGAATAGAAATGCATAAATAACTCTACAAATGGAGAGTTATCACACCCCCAAACTTAAACCATTGCTTGTCCCTAAGCAATGACAAAAAGACAAGTAAATCTAACTAAACAATCATGCTAAGACACTTCTTATATAAACAAGAAAGCATACTAAAGTCAGTTCTTCGCTAAGTTACAAATTTTTCAAAACATGCTCTTGGTTGGGTTAAGATTTCAGATCCACTCACACAAATCATTGTTTTTCACAACATCCAGAGTTATTACTGCCCAAAGTGAGTGTGTGACCTCTAAGCATAGTCCCATTCCTAGCCAGGTTCAGAATTTCACTTAGCCTAGGAGAGAATGGCCTTCTTTTGAGTGTGTCAAGAAGAGTTCAAAAGAGAGAGTAGACTAACAATTTTCACAAAAGACTTGAGGGGCTTCAAAGCACAACAAATGGCTTGATTTAGGCAATTCAGACAGTGGCCAGTGTACTAA
This sequence comes from Astragalus membranaceus, assembly GCA_039519185.1. Classification (NCBI taxonomy): domain Eukaryota; kingdom Viridiplantae; phylum Streptophyta; class Magnoliopsida; order Fabales; family Fabaceae; genus Astragalus; species Astragalus membranaceus. The sequence goes on from CM076847.1 coordinate 190,569,751, forward strand.
ACTAAGAGAAATGAATGGTATTAATGCTATAGCATGAGGTGCTATAGCATTTGATGTTATGAGTACAGATTTCTGCTTATGTTTGATGACTTTTGTGCTATAGCATCCCTTGCTGGACTCCAGTATTATGCTCTCTCTTCTCTTTCTTTTTTTTTTATTATTTTTTATTTTTTTATGAGCTTTTAGGCACAGTCACGACATTTTTGGTGAGGAGATGCTATAGCACTACATTGCTATACAACCGATGTTACAATTTCTGGCACAACTGAATTACACTGACCTTCCTAAGTTTTCAAGCCTAGCCTTAATATAACCGATGCACCCCAAACTTAGCTTCTAATGCTACTCTCAATTTTTATTGAAAACTTGACACATTCTTGGTCAACCAAGACTAACTTTAGCATCAGATCATTCTTAGCTAACTAAGTTTCTTTCTAAGCTTAGAGTTTGTGTGGGAGCAGCAATAAAATTGGTTATCATTCAGACAAGACTACTTCACATAGTCACTCAATCATCATTAAACTTTTCACCCATTCAAGATGCAGACTTTTTATTATTTTGTGAACACTAAGGGAATTACTGACTTGACACAAAACAAACATTCAAACATTCAACAGAAAAATAACTAAAGTTCCACCCCCAAACTTAAAACATGGCAGTGTCCTCACTGCCTTCATAATGAACAAGGAGAATTGGTAAAGCAAAACATCACAGCAAAACATAAACACAATTGGCATGATTCAGAAACAGAATTAAAACTAACGCAACTGTTGGGTGCAGGACAGGTGCTATAGCACCCAACAGGTTTATTGAAAGCAATAAATTTAAAAGAGTTCAAGGAAAAGGGATCAATTTCTTGCTAACCCAGATTTGAGCATGTTGCAGGTCCTGCTAGGCTTCTGGGATGGTTTCTTGTCTATTTTCTGTTTCTTCTTCTTGGGTTTCTGGGGGACTTCTTCCTCAGCAGTTGATGTTGTAGCACTGGATGCTACAGCAGCAGCTTTCTCCTTCTCTGCTTGCATCATCTCAGTGTCATCTTCTTCTTGGATCTCAGTCAATCTAGATCCTAGGTTCTTCCTGGCCTCAATGTGCCCCAATCTCCTTTTTCCAGTAGATGATTCCTTTGAGCTTTCAGTAGATGCTATAGCAGCAAGTGCTATAGCATCAGGTGTTGTTGAGGCTTTCTCAGCAACTGCTTCATTCCTTGTCTTTTTCTGATGAGATCACACAGATGCAACGAATGATTCTATAGCATCTCATGCTACCACACCAAGTGTTATAACCACTTCAGCAGCTCAACTCCAAATTTCCTGCACAAACAAAAAAGCCTTAAAAATAACAAAAAGGGTTAGTTACAAAAATTGTGGGTTGCCTCCCAGAAGTGCTTGGTTTAAGAGTCTTCAGCCGGACTAAGTCTTGCGGTAGGTATCTCCCTTGGTGCATCAAATTTTGAAAAATAGCTTCTTGCATTGAATCTTTGGCCAATGGAGGCTCTGGTGGAGTAGGAGGGACCCAATCATCTGTTTTGGCCACTACAGAATAAAGTTCCTTCACAGCAGAATCAGGGACCCTTGACCTCTTTTTGGCAGCCATTTTTGTTCTTATATCTTTCTTTGGTGCTGCAGCACTGCCTTCTGATATTGATGTTATAGCACCACCTGTGACAGCATTCACTTTCTGCACTTCGGTTTTTTTTTTGTGCTGCAGCAGATGCAGCAGCACTATCTTCTGATACTGATGTTATAGCACCACCTGTGACAGCATTCACTTTCTGCACTTCAGTTTTTTTTTTGGTGCTGCAGCAGATGCAGCAGCACTGCCTTCTAATACTGATGTTATAGCCCCGCCTGTGACAGCATAAGTGTGGTGGAAAAATTTTGGGTGGGTGGTGTGGGTGGATGAAAAATGAAGGATTATTCCTTACTTCCCTCTTCTTCTTGCTCACTACACTCTCCTTCATTTTTCTCATCATCACCTTTTGACTATTTGAACTACATGTTCAACACCTCAGCCACGAGTGCTGTAGCACATGGTGCTACAGCATCAGAATTCTGCATAATTGACAGCACATACATACCACAAGACCTCTTATTCATACCTGCAAAATTAAAAACAAAAACACACAGAAAACACAATTAGTCCTAAAAATCTGGGTTGCCTCCCAGTAGCGCTTAATTTATAGTCTTTAGCTAGACTTGATATTCAAAACCCAAGTTAGGGTGGATAATAGGACAATAAGAAAATATCATCCTTCCGCTTTCTCCTTTTTGTTAGAAATCCCATGTATTTGGCATAGGAAAGCAAGTGTTCCCATGCCCCAACCAATAAGCATTTGGGATAGGAGTTCCCCCCCTCTTGAAAAAATTGATGCTCATTTTGCGGAGGACTCTTTTCTTCAATTACCAAGAGTTGAGTCTCAATGGTCACATACCTCAACCTTGGCTTTTCTTCTTTGTCACCACTATTTTTGAAATTTTCTTGTTCTACAACTACACAATTTTTTTGATTTTCTTCCACTATTTCCAAATGACCACATTCAAGTTCACACTCTACACTCTATTTTTCTTCCTCTTGCTCAACCACCTCTTCAATACAACTCTCTTCTTTTATATGCTCCATAATTGTCATAAGGTGAGCCTCTATATTCTTACATGGCACTTGAAAGTTGTCACTAGCCACTTTTATATCATCAAGAGATTGAGCTACAAATTCATGGAAGTTGGAGATGGTCTCTTGGAATCCTTCGGTTTGAGCTTGACAACTTGGTTCTTGCTCATACACAAAGTTTCCCATGCCACAATCAATATTTGGGGTTATCATGGGCATGAAATTTGTCTCATAACAGCCCCTTTCAAAGTTGTCACGCTCCACCTTCATAAATTCAATAGATTGAACTAAGAGTTCTTTTAAGCTAGAGTTGTCCTCATGTAATCTTTCGGTTTGAGCTTGAGAAGATGGATTTGTCTCATAACAGCCCCTCTGTTGTTCTTTTCCATGAGACTCATAATTGAAACATTGTTGTTGAGCATTCAATTCTTGCATAAAGGTAAAACTCCAATGGTCCATTGCATAAAGTGGGATTTTTTTTTTACAAAACACTAAACACAAATAGTGACACTAAAAACAACAAAGAGAACATATTACAAACACAAAGTACAATGCAAATTAGAAAGAAAAAAAATTGTTGAAAAACAGAACACACTAAACAAAAGAATCTAAACTAACTAAACTTACTAACTAAACAATAGAAATTAACTATCACAGGATCAAGTTGAAATTTTGGTGAATTCAGCCTGTACATATGCTATAGCATCCTGTGCTGTAGCATCAGAAACAGACACCAGAGAAAAAGCGACACTAATATGCTAAGAATTTCAACAGTAAAATTAATTTCAATCCCCGGCAACGGCGCCAAAAACTTGTTGTGGAATTTATATACGCAAGTATACGTAGTCGCAACAAGTAATACAGTAGAAATACAGGTCGAACCCACAGGGATTGCATTTAATTTACAGTTGTCATAACTTACCAAATCAGTGTGTAAGGTAAAACACAATATTTGGAAACAGTAAAATAAAGGTTGAAGTGCAAGGAAGTAAAAAGGAAAACTATATGGTGAAGACCTAGTTGGATTGCTTTTACTAAGTAATTTCTCTGTGTTAGTGCTATAGCATTGAGTGCTGTAGCATATGTTGCGTGCCTTTCGGTCACTTTCACCAAAGTTTCGTGACAAGATCCTATGCCTAGGCTTCAAGTAAGTTCACCTTTGTCTATTAAAGAGCCCACAGTATTCACTCTATGAACTAAGCCCTCCTATATCTAGGTTTGGGCAAGGATTGTTCTAAGTGTCCTTAAAACAACCACTCACTCACATCAATCTTTGAGATCAATCCATGAACCATTTCTGAACCCATGAATCTACCTATTTTAGTTGATCAGTCCCAAAACAGGTTTGAAAGAATTAAAACACAAAGATTAAAATGCATACATCATAATATTATATTACTAACAGATAAAGATTCATTACAAAGCTTAAGCTATCCAACTACAAGGTGTTTAGCTCATGTTTAGAAATATCAACAACTTACAAATAATGGAGTTCATGTCACCAAAACAGAAAGTAGAAGAAGAATGCGCAAAAGATACACTCCTCCAACTCCTACGCATGAACTGGTGTGCTGACAGTGCTATAGCATGAGCAGAACAGAATCTTCTAATGGATTTGATGATGGATCTTCCATGGATGCGAGAGGACAGCTTATCACTGTGTTTTTCCTCTTCTAAACCAGATAATTTCGTGCTGGAAGTCCATTCTTTGGTGCTGGAAGTGAAGCTTTCCTTTATAGAGTTGTTTTCCTTCCTCTTTTGCAAGTGGATGAGGCAAGTGGACAAGTGGGTCTTTCTTTTCACCAACTAAAGCATGTTGTCTCTTGCAAGTGGACAAGTGGTGTAGAGCAAGTGATAGGAGGGTGGCTGGATCAGCATGATTTGTGGTAATAGGGACGTGCTGTCTGGACAGAGTAGGGTGGCAGCATATCAGATCTGTTTCCTGCTGCTGTCTTCAAGTGGACCCCAGTTCTGCTGCACAGAGTGATGCTATAACACTTGTTGCCATAGCATCTGATGCCATAGCACTTAGACAGAAGACATTAGAAATATCACAAGGGCACCATTTGTGCCAAATATATTCCAATTCAGTTCTTGATTCCCTTTTTTCTAATTAAACACAAATATTTACATAATTCCTAGCCTAAGCATCCAAATTCACAATGATTTACAAATAGAAATGCATAAATAACTCTACAAATGGAGAGTTATCAGTGGTTCTTCATATTTTACCCTTACACCAAGAGAAAAGTTACAAGCTCATCGGCACGTGTTAACAAATTGTCAAGTTGTTGATTATTATCTTCAGTAAGTGTTTCTTCACTTAGATTGATTGTTCATTTTATTTTTCAGCACATCTAATACTATATAATTAAATAGGCAATATAGAACTATTGTGCGAAGGAAACTTAGGACAAAAAATGCCTCTGAGATAGACAAAAAGGTTCATAGAGAATTCGTTTGTTGGTTCGCCAATCGTGTAAGTGTTTATGCTATTTGTATTTCATTAATATTTTCACAGGAATGTGACTAACAATCTACATTATGACATCGAGATTAGGAATAATCTTGACACTCTTAGCATACAAGATAAAGATGTTCTTGTTAGTCTTGCACAAGGTCCTTTTAATCAAGCTAGACAGTTCACCACATTTAATGTTGATGGATACAAATTTCGGACCTTAGAACGAGACAAGTTATTCAAAATAGTGGAGTTTTTGGCATGTTTGGAACGAGAAGTTATTCAAGCAGTAGTGATACCCAAATGAGGTTTGGAGGGGTGCCTTACTATGGACGATTGGTAGACATCATTGAGTTGAGCTATAGTGGCTTCACAGTAGTCATGTTTAAATGTGAATGGGCTAATACCACCAATCCAAGAGGTATGAAGATGGATAAGTTGGGCTTTACCTCTATCAACTTTGCACGACTTATACATGGTGGAGAACATGAAGATGATGAACCATACATTAGAGCTTCTGAAGCTCAAATGGTCTATTATGTAGAGGATGAGAATGAACAAGATTGGAGGATACCAGTTCATTTGAAACCAAGAGACTTGTACGACATGGGTGAAGATGAGAATGAAATTGTGGCATCAAATGAGACATACCCATCACAAAATTTGGAACAATTATTCTTGGATGATAATACACACATTCCTTTGGCAAGAGCAGTTTTAGATAATGAACCTGAAAGTTCAGCAGTTAATGAAAATATTGATGATGATGATCCGGATATGGTTTTATGAATGAGGGTAGTTGTTTTGACTTGGTTGGGCTCTTGGCATTCAGAATGTTATTCTTTCTCAAATTGGTAATCTGTTTGAGGGTATTTGTTTCAACTTGGTTGGTCACTTGGCATTCAGGATGTTATTCTTTCTCAAATTGGGGGAATCTTCTGCTTATTCTTCTATATTGTTTTTTCTCTTAACATCAGTTGGTTCCTATCACGTGTAGCCTCCTCGTTAAAATTCCTCTTCCCATACAGCAGAATTGGTAATTCTTGTCATAAGTAGGTTAATATGATATTACTCCAAAAAATGGAGTCCCTGATCCAGAATCTTCCAAAGAGGAATGTGACAGACAACTTGGAAATAGACAGAGTGATCCTTATACCGGGTTTAGAATCCAGATATCAATTTGTATTTTAAGCTTAAATATATTTTTGCTAATGAATATATATTGGATTTCCTACTTTGTCTTATTTTGTTGAAACCAGTTCAAGCACATCCAGTTCAAGCTTAAATATATTTAGAGGATGTAGTTTCACTTTCAGGATGATATATGGCAACACTCAGAAAAGTTCATTACGTGGCTTGCTAATTTGAGAAAATAGATTGCAATGTTAGGCTATATTGGTACTTCTGATTGGACAACAGCTATTGGATCAAAACACAATAAATCTGCCATGTTGCATTTTCTGTACTGACATTTCATTCTGTTTTATTGGCACTGTGTTGTTGTTGTCTGTGTTTTCAGCTACACTATTTTTTCTTGGCTGATAGTTTAGTTGTGCATATTATGTTGCACATTGGTTGCTGTTTTGTTGTGCATAAGCAAGTTGACGAACTCTAATCACATAATGTTGGTTCCAAATTTAGATTTGATTAGTGTTTGTGTTCTTTCGCTCCTTGCTTTGCTTCCCCACTCACATTTACAATGTTACGAATTCTGATTTTGTCTCATCTGCGTTTGTGTACATGAATCATGCTCCCCATTTTTTTATAATCTGTCTACTACATATTGAGAGTCTCACATTATGTAGATAAGAAAGCTCAATGTATTATTTAAGCAATGAGACTCTCCAACTAATAAACTAGTCTTTTGCGTCAAACTTTTTTTATGGACTGAAACCATAACCAAACACTGAATGTCTTACATTGTTTATTGTTTATTTGTTCAATCATTTCGTCAGGTAGGTATGCCTCCCAAAAAAATATATGATGGTCTCCGTAATTGTCGATCCACACCAAATCAAGAACATGGATCTTCTGTGAGAATTCATAGGGTACCGTTACCCCAAAGGGCGTCTATGCCTAACATATCTTCATCTTTGGAAGATGACATTCCAAATGAAGCTGGTATCACAGAAGGTTCATCTACTACAAGTCAACCCAAGACTAATGCCAAATGGATAGTGAATGTTATTGGTATATCTACTATAATTAGGTAGTGGATTTTCCATTATTTATATTTTGGTGTACTAATATTTTGAATTATTTTGTGTTAGATGAGGAGGGTAATCGCAGCCAAAGAAGTCTGAAAGTGCGAGATTTGATTCCAAACAACTTAGGATTTAGGGTGGTGACCGAATGGAATGAAAGATCCCAACCAATTGGAAAGTCCGCTGGTTTATTAGCAGGGTTTTTGGGTTTTACTGCAAATAATTTTGACACATTCCCTATTTTGTACCAGAAGTGGCCTAAAGTTCCTGAGGGTTACAAAAATAATGTTTATGACAACACTATAAAGGTAAAAAGCTTAATTACCTTAATACATTTTATTGTTATTTATGTTTTGTTACTAATATCGTTTATTATATTTGTATCAAAGGAGAAATTTGTGGTAAATGATGGAAGTCACAAGACATGGATTTTATCCAGTTTGGGAAAGAAATGGCGGGACAATCGTTGCAAGCTTTTTAAAGACTATTATAACTGGGAGCTTAGTCTTGAACAAAATCTTCGTAACCCGCCGCCGGGCATTGACGAAGATCACTGGAGGCTGTTTTTGGAATATAGGATGAAGCCTGAAACTATGGTAATAAGGAAAACTTTGAAATTGAACAGATTTGGTTTAATTCTTTGAACATGTTTTCTAGTTCATTGTTTTTTATTTTAAGACTTCCAATTTGATTTACAAAGTATTTGGAGTGGAGCATAGCCTGGATCCTAAAATATTATGACTTTGCTTATAGGTAATAGCTGATCAAAATGCTGAAAATCGCTCGAAGCAACAGGTTCCCCATACATTAGGGGCTAAGACACTTGCTAGAAAACAACATGAGCTGGTATGATATCTCATTTTTTATATTGTTTGAAATTTTGAGAAAATGGTTTAATTATATTTATATGGTGAAACGTTTTAGGAATTGCAAGATGGGTGACCTTATAGTAGAGGAGATATGTATGGAATTGCTCATAAAAAATCAAATGGTGATTTTGTTAATGATGAGGCAAGACAAAACCATGTAAGTCCAATATTATATATTTATTAATGATGAGGCAAGAATTGAATTTATTTTTTGCTTAATGTTTGTAACATAAACATTAATCACATGCTCCTAGCCAACATTTCCTGAAGCCTCCTATCAGACTCTTGTTTTTCTAACCTAAACTTCTCACGACAATTAGCATTGAACAATTCTGCCAGCATATCAACATCATTAAGCTCATGCACCTTTTCACTATGAACATTCTCCTCAAGCCACTTCAAGCTTTTTAAAGACTATTATAATATGTACAACCTGTTGAGGGATAGATAATAACCCGCTTACCTGTTTTAAAATTTCTGATGGTTTGTCACTTGTACACTGAGATTTTGTTTCCTTCTAAAGCATATTGCTTATGATTTTATGATTGATTTATACATGTAGGAAAAATTGCAACAGGTAATTCTTGAGTCTTCTTCTGAGCATGAAGCCTTTATTCAAGTTTTTGGGAAAGAACATCCTGGGCATGTTCGATGCATGGGACTCGGCGTAACACCAACTCAGATCCTTGGAAACAATTCTCATTCTACAACAGGATCATATTCATCGGATGCTAATGAAAAGATGTCACAGATGCAAAATGAAATTGACGCTTTAAAAGCACAAGTTACTGAAGTTGATAGTCTAAAGGCTCAAGCTGCTGAAGTTGATGCTCTAAAGGAACAAGTTGTTGAATTGCCTCTATTGAAGGAACAACTTGCTTATGTTATGCAAATTCTTAAGCAAAATCAGGTGATCACCGTATGAATTACCTATATTGCTTGTTATACGTAGCATATTCAAATCTGATGCTGAATTACCTGTTATACTATGCATTCTCAAACTCCTATGAATTACCTTTGACCACAAGTCAAAATATTGTTTTCATTATGAAATTATTGTGTTGTACACTCAATGCGTAAGAGCTTGAAGGGCTAATGTTGTGTCTGTAAATCCTCGTAAGATATGGTTGGCTTAATTTTCAGATTCAATTTGAGTTCAATGAAATGGTGTAATACCAGTCTAAAATGTTTGTGGTTAAAGCTACTTGCAAACACGGAGGATCCCATTGCAATAGCTTCTTTCTCATTAGTCAACATCAACTATAGTTTGGAAGAGAAGCTTCATTGACAGCCTAAAAATTTAACATAATTAATGAGAAGTGTTGTCAGTGTCTGCTGGATATGTATTACAGTGTATTAGCACATGGAGCTTTTATTAGCACATGCATTACAGTGTATCTGCTGGATATGTTTATGTTTAGCAATTAGTTTCCATCCAATATAGTAAATCTAGATCGTATCTTTTCTATTATGCCTACTCATTCACTTTGCAATACTTAGCTTAAGCTCTTTTCAACGCTTCAATGCCAACCATGTGTTTGCAATGCTTTTCTAAGCAAATCTAAATTATTATTTATCCCGTCTCTCAGTTTTTCCACCAAGGCTGTATTATTTTCAAGAGTCATGCATTGAGACACTAGGTCTTGGATATGTCTAGTAATTATCATGTCCAATACTAAGGTAAAAGAAAAGTAAGGAAAATTCTGTGACTCAAATATGTTTATTTACTTGTTTTGGTCCCACCGTACACATACTTGATAGCTTGAATATAGGCATGAGCATACCAAGTCTTCTTTTCCCTAGAGCCTTCCATATGACTTCTCTAATTCTCTTGATATCTTATCATACTAGGTCAATGAATACCATGTGTGGATCTATTTGTTTACTTGGGTAACTCTTCATCTAACTTTGGCAAAGGTTTATAATTGCCTCCATAATGGATTCTCTGAATGCGGGTCTCAGTCAAATTTTTGTTCAGATACTCCATACCACAGTTTCATAATGTGGCTTATGAGCTTAATCCATCTCTCGTACATACTACAACTGCTAATAATAAATTTGGCTTGATGTGTCACTCCATTTTTTTCTGAATCATTTAGCTTTGTGTTAGCAATCCTACTTTAGATTAACAAGGATGTTTTGGCCTGTTGTTTTTGGGGAGATGTTCCAATTAAGTTCAAATGACCTCTATTGCTGAATTACCTATATTGCTGAATTCCAGTATCAGATTTGAGTACAAATTTATTGCTGAATTACCTATATTGCTGAATTCCAATATCAGTTTTACCTCTGGTGCTGAATTACCTATATTGTTTGGCTTGTTTTGTAGTTCACGTTGTTGAGAATTTACTATTTGCGACATTGTTTAGATATTGGTTCTAATTTTATTTATGACTTATTTTTTCAGCCGGATAATTTGGAAACACAACATGGTTTGAGACGCTCTTCTGAATCTAGTAACATAGGACAACATGAAGCAGCACCATCACGGAGGATATCTAGATAGATGATTTTATTTTATTGATATGAACAACACAAACATGATGCTCATTGGTTGTATTTTGACTTTATTAACTAAGTTGGTTGTATTTTGACTTTATTAACTAAGTTGGTTGTATTTTGACTTCATTAACTAGTTCTAGTTTGATGTTATGAACTTAGTTTAATTTATAAACTTTAGAACTTTTGTATGTGTTTTTAGCATAAATTTAGTTTCTTTTAATATTTGTATTACCAAATAATTAATAAGTACATTTATAACATTCGTAAAAGAAAGATAGATATACTGAAACACAAAAAATCCTTATATTTAAAAAAAAAAACTGATATGTTGGCGGCGGTTCCAAACCGCCTCCATATTTAAATAAAAAATTAATTTTAATTTAGTTGCGGCGGTTTCAAACCGCCTCTAACCGTAACGTGGAAAAGCAGTTGACAAATTGGCGGCAGTTTACAACCACCGCTACATCCGCGGCGGTTTGTGTGACGGTTGCCGAAACCGCCGCCAACAACACCTCCTGACGCTGAAAACCACGGTGCTTCTGGAACCACCACCAGCCTTCATTAACGGCGGTTTAAACCGCCGCCGCTGACAGTTTTTTGCGTAGTGAACAATGTGTTGTTTCTCAGTCTACCAATAATATAGAAGATGTGCTCAAGAAAGAACATTTTCACAATACTAAATTTTTGGCTTGGATGGATGCTAATAAGGTATATCCAGAAGGAAGAGATCTTACTTATTCACATTTTCCTCTTAAATTTGTGTGGAAGGATGTAGAGCATAAATGGTATCCGCGGAAAAGGGGATTTACTCTTGGAAGGCTTCATTATGTTCCACCAGGGACCGGTGAGCTTAATTACTTACGGATTCTCTTAAGCTATGTGAAGGGGGCGGTTTCTTATGAAGATCTTAGGACTGTTGGTGATGATGTTTATTTAACATTTCGGGAAGCATGTTCTGCAAATTATCTTCGGCGCCTGTTTTCGTATTTGTTGTTGTCAAACCAATTATCTCGACCTGAATATGTTTGGAACAAGGTTTGGGAGTACTTAACTGACGATATTTTGTATAGGCAAATATCTCTCCTTCGATTTCAAGGTTACGATTTTTTTTCGCTAATATTTACCACATCATGCTCAATGTTATGGTTTTACTTCTTTCTTGTAGAGCTACATTTGTCACCTGAGGAGTTGCAGGCTTTTGCATTAGTTGATATTCAGAAGTTGCTCCAGAGCAATAACAAGAGTTTGGATGACTTTCCTGGTTTGCCAGCAATTGATGTCACTCTTTGTTCAACAAGTCAGAATAGGCTTATTTATGATGAGATGAACTATGATAGAGATTCTTTGGCTCTTCAGCATATGCAGCTTCTGTCCATGATGAATGATCAGCAACGTGTGGTGTATGACACTGTTCTATCACGTGTCACTAATGGTGTTCCTGGACTATTTTTTATGGGTATGGGGGAACTGGGAAGACTTTTATTTGGAGGGCTTTATCTGCTGCTTTGCGGTCAAAAGGCGAAATTGTTTTGACCATTGCTTCAAGTGGTATAGCTGCTCTTTTAATTCTTGGTGGTCGTACAGCTCACTCACGATTTGCAATCCCTATAAACGTTGATGAGGATTCGACTTGTAGTATTAATCGGGGTAGTCCTTTGGCTGAGCTAATCTTGAGAGCTAAGTTAATTATTTGAGATGAAGCTCCTATGACTCATAGACATTGTTTTGAAGTTGTTGACAAAACTTTTAGAGATATCCTTCGTTTTCAAAACAATGGTCGCCTTGATATTCCTTTTGGGGGAAAGGTTGTTGTTCTTGGAGGTGATTTTCGTCAAGTGTTGCCTGTCATTCCTAAAGGCACTAGACAACAAGTTGTTCACTCATCTATTAATTCATCTTATCTTTGGAGTTCTTGTGAAGTGCTTATACTTTGTCCACCAATATGCCTTTGTTAACTGGCGGTCCTTCTATTGATGTTGAAGAGATGCGAAACTTTTCAAACTGGGTTCTTGGAATTGGTGATGGTATCTTGGGTTCTCATAATGATTTTGATTCAGGGGTTGAAATTCCATCTGATTTGTTACTCGAGCCTTCTACTGATCCACTCAAAAGCATTGTTGAAGAGGTGTATCCATCGTTGTTGAATAATATGACAAACCCATCTTTCTTTAGTGATAGGGATATATTAGCACCTACTAATGATTTGGTCGATGTTATCAATGATTATATATTATCATTAATTCCTGGAGATGATATGAGGTATTTGAGCTTTGATAGTCCATGTTCAACTAACTCTGATATTGACTCTCCAGATGATGTTCATACTCCTGAGTTTTTAAATACTGTCATTGCTTCTGGTATTCCAAATCATATTTTAACCCTAAAGATTGGTGTGCCTGTTATGTTTTTGAGAAATATTGATCAATCATCAGGATTGTGCAATGGCACTCGACTTATTATAACCAGACTTGGTAAATATGTCATTGAGGGTAAAGTCATATCCGTAAGTAATGTTGGTGATAAGGTATATATTCCACGACTTTCTCTTACACCATCTGATGTTAGGATACCTTTTAAATTTCAGCGCAGACAATTTCCTTTGGCACTTTCATTTGCCATGACTATTAACAAAAGCCAAGGACAATCTTTGAAAAAAGTTGGCATTTATCTTTCGAGACCAGTTTTCTCTCATGGTCAACTCTATGTTGGAATATCACGTGTTACTTCTAGGAGTGGATTAAAGTTGCTTATTCTTGATGATGATGAAAATTATACTCCAATTACTTCTAATGTGGTTTACAAAGAAGTATTTAGGAACCTCTCATTGGTAATTTTAATTTTTAGCCTTTTCAATATACTCGGCCATTTATGTTATTTCATCTATTTAACATAATTATTGCTTTTAGGCCTGATGTAGATTATTGAAGGCTGCAAATGGCCCATCGGTTTCACCGAAAAGGATGTGGTAATTGTTCACGTTTTTAGTTTTACATTTCGTTTCTTCATCCTACTTTAGTTTTTGATGCTTTCTACGCACCATTTTCTTAATATGTTTTCGGGAAGGATTTTTTTCTAGATTATGGTCATACTCGTACCGAATTTCCAGCCACCCTTGTCTTTGGTGCACGTGGTGCTGTTTACTTTAGGATTCCCACAAAACAATTTATGGAGCTTTTTGTGATGGATTGTGTTTGTTTGTTGTTTTAAGTTTTTGATTTGGATACTTACCTACTCTTATTGTACTTTGAATTACTAAGGTTTGGATTTGCTTATATAGGTTAATCTCATTAATTTTGTTAATACTAGCTCCACCCGTGGATCGCACAAGTGATGAGGCTGTTTGTTATCATGCTCAAACCATCTAATATATATATCTTTACATAGTCTCTCAAACAATTACCAAACACCACCGCGGAGGGAGGGTGGCCGCTCATGCTCGCCCCTACCTGAATCCGTCCCCGCAACCAATAGTTTAATTGGGGCTCATGATTAAACATTATACTATATTTGAGGTAGGTAGCTGAGTTGATAATGATAAGCAAGACTCCAAAGAAATAAAAGCATGAGATCCAAAATTAAAACTCTGAAAAGTAACATTCTTTTTGTCCCCTAAATATTAACGACCAACATTTGGCAATAAAAAAACGGTGTACTATGTTTTTAGAGAGAGTTAGTCCTTGAACTGAATGCCTAGACTAGAGGTCAAACGTCAAACGTGAGCCAGTAGTACTATTAATAAACAATGTGCGTGCTAAGAAAGAGGATAAGCATTGGAAATGGAAATAATGTGAGGGATGGAAAAACGCGAGGCCGTATAAAATGATGCGTGCCGTATAGATTTGACTTGTGGTTATCACACAAAATTCATCAAACATAGTAATCGTTTCGTCCCTTCTCTTCCCTCCCCTGCATACCCAAGCCATGGATCCTTACAAGCATCGCCCATCAAGCGCTTTCAATTCTCCTTTCTGGACCACTAATTACGGCGCTCCTGTCTGGAACAATAACTCATCGCTAACGGTTGGATCTCGAGGTGGGTACTATCTAATTCGAATCTATCGATTATGTTTATCTACGTGATGTGATTAGTTAATTGACTATGTGGCAGTGAATTAGGATTAGGATTAGGAATTGTGTTATTAATTAAGTAGATAATCGAAATTGTTTCGGCAGGTCCAATTCTTCTGGAGGATTACCATCTTGTGGAGAAGCTTGCACAGTTTGACAGGGAACGGATCCCAGAACGCGTTGTCCACGCGAGGGGAGCCAGTGCAAAGGGTTTCTTCGAAGTCACTCATGACATTTCTCACCTCACCTGTGCCGATTTTCTTCGAGCACCTGGAGTTCAGACTCCCGTCATTGTCCGTTTCTCAACCGTTATCCACGAGCGTGGCAGCCCTGAAACCCTCAGGGACCC
This sequence comes from Astragalus membranaceus, assembly GCA_039519185.1. Lineage (NCBI taxonomy): Eukaryota > Viridiplantae > Streptophyta > Magnoliopsida > Fabales > Fabaceae > Astragalus > Astragalus membranaceus. The sequence goes on from CM076847.1 coordinate 190,584,811, forward strand.
TCGAGGTTTTGCCGTCAAATTTTACACTAGAGAGGTCAGCAAGCGTAACCTAGTATTTATTTGTCGTTACTGTTATATCCTCCTTACTCACATTGTCAAGTGTTGTGAACACACCAGGGTAACTTCGACCTCGTCGGAAACAACTTTCCTGTCTTCTTTGTTCGTGATGGCATGAAGTTCCCCGACATGGTCCATGCTCTCAAACCCAATCCCAAGTCCCACATTCAGGAGAATTGGAGAATCCTCGATTTCTTCTCCCACCATCCTGAAAGTCTTCACATGTTTACCTTCTTATTTGATGATCTCGGCGTCCCTCAGGATTTCAGGCACATGGATGGTTTTGGTGTTAACACATACACCCTTATCAACAAGGCTGGGAAAGCACTCTACGTCAAATTTCATTGGAGAACCACCTCTGGTGTGAAGTGTCTATTGGAAGAGGAGGCCATTAAGGTTGGAGGAACCAACCATAGCCATGCCACTCAAGACCTTTTTGATTCAATTGCTGCTGGAAACTATCCTGAGTGGAAGCTATACATCCAAACCATTGATCCTGATCATGAGGATAAATTTGATTTTGACCCCCTTGATGTAACTAAGACTTGGCCTGAGGACATTTTGCCGCTGCAGCCAGTTGGCCGATTGGTATTGAATAAGAACATAGATAACTTTTTTGCTGAGAATGAGCAACTTGCATTTTGCCCTGCTATTGTTGTGCCTGGTGTATACTACTCCGATGATAAAATGCTTCAGACTCGAATTTTCTCCTATGCTGATAGTCAGAGACACAGACTTGGACCAAATTATCTGCAGCTTCCTGCTAATGCTCCCAAGTGTGCCCATCACAACAATCACCATGAAGGTTTGATGAATTTCATGCACAGGGATGAAGAGGTAAATTAATCTTCTCTTATTCTTCTGGTTGAGAATCTGGTTAACTACTCGATTTTGTTAAATTATTCGTGTGCATGCAAATTGTTTCTTAACTCTTACTCCGTTTTGCTACATATATATATATATATATATATATATATATATATATATATATGTATGTATATATATATAAGCTTTAATAATATATTTCACCCTAAGGACCGAGCTCTGCTGATTTGTAGGTCAATTACTTCCCTTCGAGGTATGACACTGTTCGTCATGCAGAAAAGTTTCCCACTCCTCCTGTCATCTTAAATGGGAAGCGTGAAATGGTTAGTGTTGATTAATCGCTCAATGGTAAAACATAGATCATATGCTTGTCACTTCAGTATTTCCAAATCTTCTGAATAGGCTATATGACTATCAGACTTTATATCTTTTATTGGACATGTTATTCTTGTTTAATCAGTGATAAACGATAATGTTGCGTAGCAAATATAGTGAAAATTTGTCTGTCTGCAAGTTAGGAAACAAAAGTTGAACCAATACATTGGTAAGTTGAATTGCTCTTAATAGTTAATCAAGCAAGGCCTAAACTAATATAAAGGTTAGGATTGTGTTAAATTTTTGTGTTGTTTTACATAGAAAATATTAATGAATGGGGTTTCTATAGGGTTTTGAAAAAAAGGCTTGTAAATTTGTTGAAAATTGCTAATTAGTGCAAAAATGTATGAAAAATTCCTGCTTAATGCAGTGTGTGATTGAGAAGGAGAACAACTTCAAACAACCTGGAGAGAGATACCGGTCCTGGGCACCTGACAGGTTCTTGTTATGAAATACTGATAGTCTGATATGCTCTATGTGAGATATGTTTGTGGATATCTAATGAAGGGGTTTCTATGCTCTTTTTCTGATTTCTTTTCAGGCAAGAAAGATTTATCCGCAGATGGGTTGATGCATTATCAGATCCACGTGTCACTCACGAAATCCGTAGCATCTGGATATCGTACTGGTCTCAGGTGAGAATTGCATAAGTACTATTTTATTTTGCCTCTTAAACTACAGCTCAGGATTGTTCTTGCAGTTAATGTGATAAGAGTGGAGGGACATTAAAGAGAGCACAGTGGTTTTTTCCTCAGTGTTGCTCTTGTCTCCTTCCCTTCCTCACCCGGCCACACCCACATACCCCTCTCTCCTCCATGTGTGGCCATTGTGGACACTTTTTGGGACCATACTAGTGATGGGGCTCTTGAACTGAAAATGAAAACTATAGGGTCAAGACTCAAGAGTGTCTAATGAATCTGAATGTGGCTCATCTGATGTTTTTGATGTGCAGGCTGACCGTTCTCTTGGTCAAAAGATAGCATCTCATCTGAATTTGCGGCCAAGCATCTAAGATTATTGGTGGCAACTCTGCTTTCTTTTACGAATTTTAGTTGTACCAAAAGTATGAGAAGTCCGTGGGGGGTTTGTATCGCTTCGGAGAATTTTTCTTTCATAGCAGTTATAAATTGTATATCAACTCCGTGACTTATCTCGGTGTATGTCCATTGTAATAATGAATAAGGATGAAAATATGAACGCCTCGTGATTCAGTTATTTACCTCATTTATATTATAAATAATCTTCTTTGGTATTATATATTGGCTAAATAGTCATTTTTGTCCCAAATGTCTGTCGCTATAGTTGTTGGATGTGTTGAAAGTTGAAACCTCAAGTTAGCCTTCTGCAAAAACACGGTTGACCACCATTTCGCATGAGTTGGAATTATGACATGATTTTGATGTAGCCACAACCTCAAAATGCGGCTAAATTAGGGTTTGTGTGTATGAATCAAGGAGAACCAAAGCTTGCATGAACTAGAATTATGACATGATTTTGATGTATCCACAAGCTCAAAATGCGGCTAAATTAGGGTTTGTGTGTATGAATCAAGGAGAACCAAAGCTTGGTGATTAAGGACGGGTTTTTTTGGAGTTTTAGAGCTTCAGAATGAAGAAAGACTAGAAGTGAAGAAAACAGTTTCGGATGCATTAAAGAACTATTGGCTAACACTTTGGCGTGCTTGACTCTACGCGTAAGCGTTGGGGTAGAATTTTGTGCTCTATAAGAAAATTGGTGTGTGATGTTAACACATATCTGCACTTGTCAAAACAAGATCACACACTCAGACATGTAGCGTGCTAGGGCGTGCACAGGGGTTACACTAAACTGTTACCATGCTTGGGGTTGGTATTCTTAACAAGCTCTAAAATTTTCAAATTTTCATTGTAACTCTAATTCCGGCCTCTAATATGCATCCTGAGCATTCAATCAAACATCCATTCAATGTAATTTTAGGGATAGAGAAGTGGGAGACCCTATCTCTACTCGCTTAAAAGCTGCAAAGAGAATTCTTTGTTATTAAAAAGGTACAAATGATTTTGAATTGTCGTATTCTCCTTCTAATGACTTCAAGCTCGTGGGGATTTGTGATAGTGAATTTTCAAGAGATGTTTATGATAGAAAAAAGTACTACTGAGTTTGTGTTTTTGATGGGTGATTATGATTTTACAAGGAATTCTAACAAGGAAGCTATAATCACATTTTATGCATGCAAAGTGGAGTACATGTTTGCAACCTCTTGCACTCCATGCAACTTTGCTTGTTGCAAAAGGAGATTAGGAAATTCCATATTGATAAAGAGTAGTAATAGATCCGCACGAGAGAGTGCAAAGAACCGATGTTCCACAAAAGGTGTAAGCATATAGTCACAAGATATCATTTTTTTAGAGAATGATTTGCTAGAAAAACAAGTTGCGCTAGTTTATGTAAAGACTCAAGACCAAGTTGAGGATGTTTCCGCCAAAGCCTCTCAAGTTTGAAGAATATATAACTATTATTTTAGAGATTACAGAGCAAGACTTGGAGTGCAAAAGTTTTATAATTAAGGGAAGATGTTAGAAATAATAATTATAAAATTGACAGTGGAAGTTGAAAGTTAAAATTGATTGTGTGTTAGTTTAATAATATCGTAAGTAGCCACTAAACTGTGAGTGGAGCACTATATGCATATGCATAAATGACTAAGTGGAGAAATTATTAGAAAGCAACAAATGATCACTCATGGAATAGTATAAATAGAAGAGTATGCATAGAAGATGGTAGTGCAGGTACAGCAGTGAACAGAGAAGAGACATTGATTAGAGTTAGACAGAAGTATTTTGAAGAAATGGATAATCAGTGTATCCAAGGACGGGGTGATGCGTATAAAAGGTGCTTGTATCAGGCTGGTTTAACTCAGCATTCAGATGAAATCTTGCAGGGAGATCTGGATTAGCCAAAAATAGGCGTCCATAAGCCACCAAATCTGCAGCACCAGATGCTATAGCTTTGTTTCCTTCAGTCCTATCGTAACCGCCAGCAACAATAAAGGTCCCATTGAATACCTCCCTAATAGGCTCGAGGGAGCAGTTGGTGGTGTGAGACTTGTGGAATTGTGTGACCATCCTTGGCTCTATCACATGACAGTACAGAATGCCGAGTTGATTCAATGAGCGGGCCATGTGAATACCTAACGCTTGAGGATCAGAGTCTTCACAATCATTATAATTAGCGAAAGGGGATAGCCTCACACCAACCTTGTCGGCTCCTATCTCATCAGCTACCTCCTTCACAACTTGCAGTGGGAAACGGCAACGGTTTTCTAAGTTGCCTCCATACTCGTCATCTCTGTCGTTTACCTTGTCCTTCAGGAACTGGTCCAGCAAGTACCCGTTCGCTCCGTGTATCTCTACTCCATCAAAACCCGCTTCCATTGCATTTTTTGCTGCAATTCTAAAGTCATTGGCAATCATGGGAATTTCATCGGTTCTCAGCCGGCGAGGAGGTGAATATTTATTGGCTGTAGCAGCGTTGTTTAAGATATCTTTCCGGAGGGGTTTGTTTGTGCACGATATGGGAGGCTGACCATCCGGCTGGTATCCTGCGCTTGCGCAAATTAACTTATATATTAATTCATATTTCAAGCTCAGATAGTTTTAGATAGTTTAATTTAGATCTTATAAGAGAGAGTTTAGCCTTGTTAAATAAGGATACCATAGTTTGATACTCTTCCCGCATGCCAAAGTTGGCAGAAGAATATCCCCCCTTTTTCACGAACTCCCCTAACAATTGGTTTCCATGCCTCTACTTGTTCACATGTCCATATGCCAGGTGTATTTGGGTACCTTGGGTCATCCAAAAAAAAAAACTCAGACAGATATCAGGGATAACTGTACAAAATAATATTCCTTTTTTGTTCAAAGTAATAGATAATTGATTGATTACCCTTGTGCTGTGCAAGACACGCCAGAAGCTTCCCCAATCAAAAAGCCACCCTTAGTTGTTCTTTGAGAATAATATCGAACAGCATGAGGCTGAGGGACAAAGTTGTAAGACCTTGATCTTGTTAACGGTGCCAACACTATCCTGCCGTATCAAAATAACATAAAGATTTCGAGAATCACAAATAAGAAACTCAAATTCAAGGTATAAATTACCTGTGGGATAGATTATAGTTTCCCATCTTGTATGGGGTCAGTAGAGGTATTGCCTCTCTTTCCTCTACCACTTCATTCACTTCTCCTACTTCTGTCATCGTCTTCGTCTTAGTCTTCCTCCTTAGTTCACAGTCATATATATAGATGACTTCTCTTACTATGCAGACTTGTGGCTACAAAGCTATGAAGCCACGTACCTCTGTCGGATACCGAGATGCACCCGATACTTCCCGATATATACTTAAAGAGTATCCAATAATTTTTTAATTCTTTTTAAAAAATATTTGACTCGATACTTTTCAGATACATCTTTGATACTTCTTACCAACTAAGGATACTTTTCAGATACTTTTTCGATACTTCTTACCAACTAATCACATGATTGTCACTCATATATGATACACTTTAATACCTCAATAACTAAAAGACAAAATTACATGTTTTTCGTAATACAATAATAGAATAAATAATACATTGTGATATGAGTAAGATAAATATACGTAACTATCTCTACTTGATATGATCACAAGTATTTACTTTTACGATGTGATGATCATATATTGATTAATGTTATGCTTATGTTTATTGAGCAACTGTGTACTAATATGAATATCTTAGTCTATAAAAAGTCATCTATTTCTGCCACTAACTATTCGGATTATACGATTTCGGATGGTCTCAATTTTCCATCCACCTTTACTTTTTATGACTAGTCACTCATACATAGGCGTGTCGGCTGTCCTCTTCCTTTCATCCATATATTTTCTGTTTGATTTGTTTTATCTATTTGGGCAGGTTTTTTCGTATCTATAAAATGCAATTAATATTTCAGTTTTTCATCTTTGTTTTTTTTCTATTTGTGTTTCTATTCTATTTTATATTTTGTTATGTTTATATATATTTAAATTTTAATTTTAATTTTCTATTAGAGTATCCCAGTCGTATCGTATCTTGATTTTCAAAATTTTCCTGTATCCCCGTATCTATATCGTGTCGTATCCCGTATCGTATCCCGTACCCAGGCTTCATAGCTACAAAGAAGCGGTCTTAGTAATAACGTATTTTTTAATATATTAATTAAATAAATTTCATAAGGTCGTTAGCGGTTGCATTTGTAGTATTTTGCTCTTAAATCATTTTACTCTTCTTTCAGCACTCACAAAAAGCTGGGCTATTAAGCAAGACAATGTGAGCTTTTGAATCCATACTCACTTAGGATGGTGTGAGCTGAAACCAAGGGTGTTCGCTGTGCGTTTTGATTCGGTTTTGAGCCTAAAAAGCATCTGAACCGCAAAGTAAAAATATATGTGGTTTGGTTTAGTTCGGTTGGCTTCTTTAATATCGAAAATTTAAGAATTTAACCATTCAAAAAAAATTAGTGTTCGAAAAAATTTAACCGTTCAAATACTCAAAGTTCATTCCTCAATATCGAATTTTTTTTAATTGTTCGAATAAGCAAAGTTTGTTCATCAGTGATCAATTTAGTGAAAAAAATTAATTTCAAAACAAAATATGTAAAGTGCGATGCTAAGTTATGCGTTTTTTGATGTTTTAGTGTTCGTAAAAGAATTCAACTATTCAAATATGCAAAGTTTGTGCCTTAATAACCGATTTGGTGAAAAAAGTATAATTTCGTGATAAAATACGTAAATTGTGATTCTAAGCAGCATATTTGGGATACTTTAATGTTCATAAAAAAATTTAACCGTTTAAATACTCATAGTTCATTCCTCAATAACCAATTTTTGATGAAAAAATAATAATTTCGTAACAAATACGTACACTCTCTATTTTAGTTTTTAAGTTTGTAAATGCCTTTTTTATTACATATTTTTTTTAATTCATACTTAACTTCAATTTAAACAATATTTTCTCATGTTGCAATTTAATAAACAAATTTTATCCAACAACAATTCCATATTAACTAGAGTTTTTACCTCATATAGCACACGGGTCAAGGCGCTAGTACTAATTAAATCCTTTTGATCTCTATTTCTTCAAATTTCAAATATATGGAAAAAAAACTAAAGCAAAAAAAAGTGTTTGGATTTTAACTCTAAAATGCCTGTACCAAATGTTTCAAAAGTTAAGTATTTCTAGACCTTCAAGCCTTCTGGAACACCTAGTTATAAACATTTCTAAGTTAAACTTCTAAAATAAACTTCTGGAAAAAGATTGTAAGCTTTTATATTACATAATATTATGACAAAAAATTCACCAAAATACTCAAGTTTTTACAAAGTACAATTATTCTCTGTATTTTTATATTTTAAAATATATAATTTTTTTAGTCAATATTAAACAATTATTAGTCTTTTGGTGATCTTGATTACCTCCACTTTGAGTTTCTTAACCTCTTTTTCTTTGGGAGTTTTCTTCTTCAAAAGTTATCTTTTACAATATGTTTAGTAATTAGAGAAACAATAAAAAATCTAAAAATAAAGAAAAAAAACTTTAGAACCAAATTATTTTCTCTCGTCTTTAATAACCTTCTACATTCATTTAAAATAATTTGGGAAGGCAATGCCTTTTTCAGGAGAGCAAATAAAATCACCTAAGATATAAACAAATTTAACTTTCGAGGGGCAACTGCCCGAGTGGATCTGCTACTGAATACAATCCACTGCCTACCTAATTAAATAATGATATAGCCTATCCGGAGGGAACGCGGTAAAGCAGCATCCGCATTACAACTAGTTTCTTGAACAAGATTTCGTGAGTGCAGGAAAACATTACTAGAAATGATATACAGGAAAACTCTACTAGGAATGCTATACAGGAAAACTCACTAATTAGTCAAGATATGTAACTAGCCATATGAACCATCTTTCAAATAAATGTACAAAATGGCACCAGTTTCAACTTGCTATATGGAAACTCCAGTGCGATGCAGCTCATTCTGTTAGCGTATGGGTAACTTTGAGATCCTCATGGACTACCAACACACAGGTCGATACTTGATATCCATATCTTGCGCGCAGTTAGTCCTAGTGACAGATCTGGAAGGTAGGAAATTGTTAGAAATAAATTACATGACATCATAAGCTATGCATCTCTGTACAGGATTGCAAATTGTATTTCATGCAAATCAGCAATCGTCGGCTACAATCAACTTATATAGGACTGCTAGAATACTCCCACAACTGGTTGGGATCAGTTAAGAATCAGATCCCAAAAAGTAACACCTTAGAGCAAGAGAATGAAGATCATGTTAGGGAGAAGAATTACTGAACAAAAACGTGTATCATTTCATTGATGGAAAATGGTTATATACAAGGCTTTCTACAATGTGAAACTGTAACTAACAGAACTGAAATGAAACTGAAAAAACAGATTTAACTACAAGCTGGACTTGGACTAACAAACAGACTCGTTCTAATACAATGGCCCAAAATACACAGGCCCAAATACAGTGGATCCATCAGATCATCCAGTGACTGGTGTTTCCCAATTTTTGGAATCTACTCGCTTGAAGGCAATGGAGTTAAGAAATATAAGTACTTACAAATCCAACAACAGAAAAGCATGTTTGGTTTTGGAAAAACAATTTTTGCACTCATTTCATGTTTCTCATAAATAAATAGAAAAATGTTACCATACTTTGACTTTATTTTCTGTTTCCAAATTTTTGTCAAAGAAATCTTAAAAACAACTATTGATGAGAAATGAAAACAAAATAACATTTCTACAATTGTTAGCAAAATCATAAAGTGAAACATCATTTTTTAAACAAAAAAATCATTCTTTAATTCAATGTTTGAGAAAACATCATCCCTACCTCAATTTTTGCCAAAACTGCACTATAATTCCAGTCTTACTAGCTTCAACTTTCTGCAAAAGGCGAGCATCTTAGTCTTGGCTGCATCATTTGAAAATAAGACAATGAGACAAATAAATACCATCCATCAACGAAAAATCGTTAAGACATTGTTTAAATTTTGACCTTCGATTTTCTAGACTTCCATACTTCTGATTTCCCTGGTTGGGGAAGATAAGAATATTTGTCAATGGAATTCAAGACAGCAACTCCGTCCATGCCAGAGTCAATAATTGGCGACAAACACTAGCAATTCAGAAGAGGTTATCTAGCTCATGTATATTTCATAAGAATTTCAAAAGTACAGATAAAACTTTGCATATATGTATTAATATTACAGTAATTGCTTTCTTAAATTAAATAAAATCATTCGAAATAACTACCAATTAAGAAATAAAATGAGAAAGCCAAAGACAGTGTTTTGTGAAGTTTTGTTGTTCGCCTTCCATATCTTCAGTTCTAATTATGTTGAACCCGAGTTTAAAAAAAAAAGGAATCCAGTCATAAAACTGCAGTTTTTGGCATTACACTAGAAAATATATTGGCCATCGTCACTCAGAAAAACAGACAAGTATTAGCTTCATGCAAAAGAGTAACTAGACATGATTTAATCTTACCACTTCCTCTAAAGCCCTTTTCTCTGTTTCCCCGTGGTTCTTCACGTCCAAGGAACCAAAGTAAAACAATATCTGGGGAGAAAATGTTAGTAAATACCACAACTCAAAGAATAGCAATGGAAAAAGTTGACAGTTTGACATAGCTGGAGCTGGACCAGTTGAAACAGCACAATAATAATACAAAGAGGGACAATGGGACGGTAAGATTCAAGCACAAGTGAAACAAGGTTTCCTGATGTTGGTTATAAAAGTCACCTTGTCGAGTAACTGAACATTTGATGAATCGGTAGCCATGACCTGAACTCCTAGCAAATTGTTTGTATTATTGCAGAAGGGGCATAGAACAGTGCTGAAAACACACCCATCTTCTGGACACCATATACCCTCTTCCGATGTACTTTCAGATATTCTATTTTTTCTATTGGAAATACGTTGATCTACAAGTGAAGAATCAGTAATAATAACTGGTACACCCTCGGCTGTATCAGTAGTTGAAGTTTTCGATCTCTGTTTCAAAAGGGATCTTAAGTGAACTTTTGATGATGAAATCAAGGAGCACGTAAGATACAAATTGTTTTCAGGTCGGCCCAGTGGGTTTTTGCAGAGTGAACAAAATATCTGTATCCTTTTGTCATGTAGAGGGACAGTTAATGAACATGATCCAGGTAATTTGCTTATTGGTAACTGAGGAGAATGTGAGTTCAAAACTCTCCCAAAACCACATTCAGTTCCATGAGTTGCCTCCGGAACATCCACTGAGCTTTTTGGGTACGGTGTAGTAGTGCTGACACACGATACATCATTGTTTTCTTCTTCAATGAGGTTTATAAATGGTATGACCATGGGCTTTCTCCTTTTCTGATTGTGAGAATTAACACTCAAATTCAAAGATGATTCTGTTTGAGGAATATTATTTGTAGTTACATTCTTTTCAGGAGTAGCTGTAATTGAAGTTTTACTTCCAGTAGTTGAAGACATTGGAAGACTTGAGAAGTGATCCATCGGAAATTGAGCAGAAGCCTCAATTATAGTGGAATCGGAGTAGTCATCCTTAGAGTAATCAGGGCTGCCAAGATCTAAACATGGGATTTCCTTGACGATGGGGGTTTCTTCACGTGTAATTGTCACACACAATTCCCCGGTGAACCTGTAAGAAATATATTCCTCAAATAGTCATCTCATCGCCCCTGTATGTCTACGGAATTTGAAATATGAAGGCCACAATACAAAAAATTGGTGATAAAACCAAAGAAGGATTGAAGTTCCTCAAATTAGATATAGACGTATAGTTGTCAAAACACATAGCACACCAATTATAACAGAACGGGGAAACACAGGACAAAAAATACCTTTCTGTCAAATTACAGCAGAGGGGGTTGCTATGGTCTTTGAAATTGTATGTGGCATTATTCCATTGAGCTAATGGCCAACTCTCAGCAATATCTTGAGAGCTTAGTATTGGAATCGGGATGTTGTCCTCAATCACTGATGTTTCTTTCTCGCCTCCATTAACAGACTTATTCAATTTCTGATTTTTCTTTCTAGTGAACTTCATAGTTTCATCCTTGTTTTGAACACTACCATTTGAGCCCAAAATTTGTGTACCATTCTCTGTATTCATGTCATACCATACCTACAGCAAGATAAACCAATCAATAATTCTTTTCCACCATGCCCGAAAGGGTAACGGGGCAGAGTATATCAAGGTCAAATTAAGCCAACATGTCGTGTACCTTTGTATTCTCAAAGAATGATTTTAATCCCTCCAGAGAAACATCAAAACTGTCATACACTCTCAAGGGTCTTCTTAGCCACTTTGAAATTAGTACTTTATTTCTTTCTTCACGAAAACGCTCATCTAATTCAACAATAATATTTACACCAATTATGAAAGAAAAGCCGGTTGGAGGTATGGAGTTAATGGTCAAAGAACAATGCCAAATAAACCTTATCAAGAATATACTGCACTACAAAGACAGAGGTAACAGCGAGGGGAAAAATAAGTTGATTCTAAACCAAAAAGGTAGTTGGTGAGAATAGCCTGCTCTCGTGGTTACGTGATGACAATAACTGTCATGAAATTTTATATGTTCCATTGGAGAATATTTGCCAATAGAATGGTGTCTACAAAATTCAAAGTATACTTAAAAAGACTCAGTTTTGAACAAGCTAACGGAAAAGGTAACAGTTTTAAATTTCTGTCGATGCTGCTGTATACCCCTGCAACCACAGGTGTAGACGTGTAGTATTGCATATTCTGGAAAACCTAGTTAATTCCATTTTCCTTCCCTTCCACAAAGAACAATAGCAGGATAAAAAATGGAACGGGGATTAAATAATTGGCAGTTCAGCATGATTACCCAATAGGATGATTGCTCCATAATCAAGTCTATGCCGTATACAACGCCCTACAGAATGTAAAAGCTAATCACTATAAGCTAAATGATATTGAAAAACAAATCTAATTTGGTTAGAATTAGGAAAATAAACCAGAACGAAGCTTTACCTGCTGCTTGATTTAAAGCTCGGAATGCTTGATGGCAGTACCACTCGCTTCCACTTAAGAGATGTTTGGATGATTTGAATGTGTCATTATATTTCTTCTTTAGTGCAACTTTAATGTCATTTCTGTCGTTCAAATAAATCAGGCAGTCAGGAAAATATATTCCCATAGTAAGATGCCTTATCAAGAGAGTATATAACAGAGGAGAAAGGGTTCTTACGTGTTGGGAAATGGAATACCAACAATAATCTGAGATTGTCAAGAACGTACAATTTATAATTAACAATTACAATGATTATTAAAACCCGGAGAGTCTGTCTCTGTAGTCAAACCCATTATATGCTAGGTTTTACGGCTTTATCAATAACAATACTTAACATTTATTTAAATAATTTGAAAATATACTGTTAGAAATTGGCTATAATATTATATGAATTGAATCTGAATCGGTTAAGCTTCGCCTCTCCCTGCCAATAACCATCTAATAGTTGCCCAACCTCCCTTATCCTCAACTTTCCTATTTATTCTCTGACATCCTAAGGAACGGCTATAACTATGGTACATGCTGGCTTGTTTCTTACAATGGGACTAATAGATACTAAGTAGGCCTTGGGCCTCCTCTTATAATATTTACTAATAAGGTGAAAAGAAGTGGCAATAGATTCCCAAGTGGCTTCAAAGTATGGAAGGCCTTGACAGCAAGTCACTTAAAGAGACATGAAAACTAAAAAACGCATCAACGATGCAGAACACTAATACAATTAAAAAAGATAAATATAAATTAAAATTATTTATAGAGAAAACTAAATGACTAAAAATGTAATTTTGATTTCACATAGAGATTCAATTGAAATGGTTTGTAAAAAAAGATCTTTAAATTTATTTGATTCTAATTTTAATATGCTGAAGATGTTTTTTCAAAAATTATCAACCATATATTCATAATTTCTAATTCTAATATAAGAGGTGTAATAATATTAAAAATATGAATAAAATTTGTATTCCAAAAAATATAAAAAATAGATACATGTGTGTGTGTATATATATTATTATATATTACCTATACATTGAGTAAAATAAAAATTATTAATACATAAAACAACATACTTTGCTAATGTATTATATATATTTTAAATTTATATATTCAATAGCATTAGTTATTGTTGGCCTAGTGGTAGTTAGTGCAGTTTTGTATTGCCATGGCCATGGGTTCAATTTCCATCATATGCATTTTGTGGGCAATAATAAAAGCAATAAAAATAAGAAGACAAAAGTTAACAAAATGACTCTAACGGTGACAGTGCGCAAAATAGTTATATATTTAGTAGTTGATATTTAAAAATAAGGGTATTTTAGTAATTTCACGTGATTTTATAGGGCGGGCCGTGGTCCTCCCCAATCCTAGGGAAGATCCGCCCCTGTTGACAGCAAGAGCAACTTGGAACTAAAGGTCTTCAGAAAGCATTGGTGGAAGTGGTTGTCGAGTGACAGAGGGAGAAAGAGCTTTCTTAGTAGTGAAGCATGTAAAGTAGTGTCTCAAAGCAGGTGTGGTGGATCTCAACCATAAAGAGCTTTGAATGGGGTCATTTTAGTACAGCCATTATAGTCGGTATTAAACCAATATCAGCCCTACTTAGCCATTTAGGCCACAGTTTTGGTTTTGTATCTGTGAGGCATCTCAAGTAAGTTTCCAAACAACTATTAACTATTTATGTTTGACCATCCGTTTGAGGATATGCAGAACAAACTTTCAGTTTGGTGCATGCCATCTTGAATAACTCCGTCCAAAAAATGGCTGAGAAATATGTTATATCTGTCAAAAACAATTGTAGAAGGAAACTCATGAAGTTTTACCACTGGCAAGAAAACTTCAGCAACATCTTTAGCAGTAAACGGGTGACTCATGGCAATGAAATTAGCATATTTAGTTAACCTGTCCACCACAACCAGAATAACATTCTTACCTTGAGCTTTAGGTAAACCTTCAATGAAATTCATGGACACATCAAGACAAACATGAGTTGGTACTAGAAGAGGTTGTAACAATCACACATGAGCCAAAGTTTGGTATTTATTCAATTGGCACATTTTACAAGTAGCCACATATTGCTGGATGTTCTTCTTCATGCCTTCCCAATAGACTACATGATAGGTACCAGAATTCATCTCCATCAAACAGAATAATGAAGTGCTTTTATAGATCTTTCTTGCATCTCAGTATTAGCTAGTTTTCCAAACCTCCTTCCTCTAAAATAGCCATAGGTTCCTGCACTACCCGCCTTTCCTATTGAACTTCCCACTCCTAATATAGTAGTTTGAGCTCGAGTTTTATTGTCAGATTCCCAAGTCATGGTTTTGGAATTATTACAAGTCTTAACTGATCTTCCAGCCGAGCTTGTCCCTCCCTATGTTTCCTTTACTGAACACCATATTTTTCTCAGCCATCCGCTGAGCATAATCCATTAACTCGGATAATCCCTCAACAGGATGTAGTTTGAGTTCGGCTCTTATCACCTTCTTGAGCCCATTCATAAAGATTCCCTTCAAATACGTGGGTCTGTGCATTTGAAGGGGCTTGCATATAACTCAAATTTTGCCCTATATTCCTCAACATTACCATTTTGTTTGAGACTTAGCAATAATTCAAAAGGATTCTGCCTCATGGAAGGTTGAAATCGTTTCATGACACAACAGATTTGAAAGCTACCCAAGTTGGATTTTGGGCACAAAATTCCCACCATTGATACCATGTCAATGCTTTCCCTTTCATAGTCACCATAATCACCCGTAATTTCTTCCCATCATTCATCTCTTTCAAATCAAAATATCTTTGGACTCTATTAATCATTCATATGCGTCTTCGCCATTGAAAAGAGTTCCTCCTGCGTTCTTCATGAATTATGGAATTTCCCACTGTTTCGTCTGTACCGCCGTGACTGTCCACATCAGTGTGTTCGACGTGTATGTTGTGACTCGTCAGCCCTCACACATTTTCGACCAAGGTAGTTAACTATCTTAGCATCGATAGTTTGGCCTCTCCCTCCCAATAACAATCTAATAATTGTCTAAACTACCTGTATCCTTAACTTCCCGATTTATTTTCTTTACATCCTAAGGCACAACTATGCATCATGCTGGCTAATTTCTTGGAATAAGTATGCATTGGGTCTCCTCTTATAATACTTGCTAATAAGAAGTCTAACATATAACATTCTTCTTTCCTCCCAATATATACCATGGCCGAATGAGAAACTTAGATCTCTTCCCCAACATAAAAGTGAACAATAAATTATAAGTAGAAAGGATACATCTCCCAATATATACCATGGCCGAATGGGAAACTTAGATCTCTTACCCAACATAAAAGTGACAATAAATTATAAGTAGAAAGGATACAACTACTCTGGCATTATCATCAGAGAAATCAATTCCTTCAGAAACCTGCAAGTAAAATACCATGTTGAGTGAATAACTACAATCCTTAATGAGGTCATTAGCACATTTATGTTGAAGGTAAAATAGTTTGATAAATCTTCAATCAGTGATATAACTAACTTAGATTAGAAGATCATTTTAAATAAGGATATCCTATTAGTAACACCAATTGTTTGTATACGCTCAATACTAATTGGTTTTTTGTCATTGTCTAAAATGACTATGATGAACCAGAGTTTAACTTTTGTTGTGGTCTCACATCGACTAGAGATATTACCATAGTAGTGATTTAAAAGTATTTAGTGCAGAGTGTGAATGAGCAATTGAGAGTGCCAATATCTGCATCTTTAAATGAATAAACCTTCAATTTGGTCCCTAAACTATCCTTCTCCCTCCTATTTGATCCCTAAACTTTAAAAATATAATAAATAGTCCCTAAACTATTCATCAATTTAGTTCATCAATTACTTTCTAAATAAGAGAATGGGTGATAGTTTAGGGACTAATTTGATGAACTTAAAATAATTCAAGAACTACTTATTATATTTGTATAGTTTAGGGACTAAACTAATAGGATACCCATGCATTTGCAGGGTGCTGTCGTGTTCTTTTTTTATAAATAAACTTAGGCAGTATTTAAATAGTCTAAACATTACCCCGTAAAAATAAAGACAAATTCAAAGTAAATAAAAAATGAGTTTTTTTTGTCAAAAAAAAGAGTTTCAAATAAAAAATAGATAAATATTAAAATCTAAAAATGTAAAAGTATCATTTAAAAACAATCTGTACATTTATCCCGTGTTTTTTTATATATCAGTGTTGTTATTCCGTTTTTCATATATCAGTGCAGCTATCCCGTGTTTTTATATATATCATTGCAGTTATCCCCGTATTTTTTATATATCAGTGCAGTTATCCTATATTTTTTTATAAATCAGTGCAGTTATCTCATAGTTTCAATTTATTATTTGAGTTGATTAGTAGATTATAATAGATAGTAAAAGATAGATTGTAGATTATCAATAAGAAATATTTGTCCCGTGTTTTTTTATATATCAGTGACAATTATTTATCCTTTTTTAGGTATTAGTGACAAATATTTGTCATGTGTGTTTTAAACATTAATCAGTTTAAATAGTCATTAAGTCTTCTTGTTTTTTAGATCGTAGGTTTATAGTAGTCTTCAAAAATTATAATCATCAATGACAAATATTAATCCCATGTTTTTTTATATATCACTGCAGTTATCCCGAGTTTTGTTATATATCAGTGCAGTTATCTCGTAATTTCAATTTATTATTTTAGTTGATTAGTAAATTATAGGAGATAGTAAAAGTTAGATAATAGATTATCAGGTAAGAAATATTTGTTTTAAATATTAATTAGTAGTTTACATAGTCATTAAGTCTTCTTGTTTTTTAGATAGTAGGTTTGTAATAGTAGTCTTCAAAAATTTTAATTATCAATGACAAATATTAATCTCGTGTTTTTTTATATATCAGAGTCGTTATCCCGTGTTTTTTTATATATCAGTGCAGTTATCTCGTAGTTTCAA
Source organism: Astragalus membranaceus (assembly GCA_039519185.1). Taxonomy (NCBI): domain Eukaryota; kingdom Viridiplantae; phylum Streptophyta; class Magnoliopsida; order Fabales; family Fabaceae; genus Astragalus; species Astragalus membranaceus. The sequence continues at coordinate 190,602,131 of CM076847.1, forward strand.
TTGATTATTTTAGTTGATTAGTAGATTATAGTAGATAGTAAAAGAGAGATAGTAGATTATCAATAAGAAATATTTGTTTTAAATATTAATCAGTAGTTTAAATAATCATTAAATCTTCTTGTTTTTTAGATTGTAGGTTTATAGTAGTCTTCAAAAAATTTAATTATCAATGACAAATATTAATCCTATGCTTTTTGATATATCAATGCAATTATCCCGTGTTTTTTATATATCATTGCAGTTATTTCGTAGTTTCAATTGATTATTTTAGTTGATTAGTAGATTATAGTAGATAGTAAAAGATAGAAAGTAGATTATCAATAAGAGGTGATAGTAGATTATCAATAAAAGTGTAAATAGATTTCAGAGAGAAAAATTAAAATTTTAAGGTGATAACTTTTTTCCAAAAAGGTGATAGTTTTTTTTTTGTTTTTTAGTGTGACTCATTTACATTTTTATAGGTAATTTTAGTAGAGTAATGCTTGTATAAATTTAGAAATTTAGTTAAAAAAACTAAAGTGAAGTGATAAGAGAAAGAGAAGAATTGTTTATGGGAAAAGTAAAAGTAAAAGCAAAAAGAAAAAAAGAAGAAAGACCGAAAGAGAATGTAAGAGAAAAATAAAAATAAGAAAAGAGAGTGTAAGAAGAAAGAGGAAAAAAAGGAAGAAAGAGAGTGTAAGAAGAAAAAGAAAGAAAGATATGATAATGACATTTTTACTCTTAAATTAAATGTGTCTTGTTAATAAGAGATCCAAATTGGTAATTTCATAGGAGGTTTGTTTGTATAAATAGATAAATAGATATTAGATCGAAGGGTGTGATAATTTATGGATCAAATTGAAGATTTATTCATCTTTAAATAATGCAGGTGCTTCATAAACTCAATTTCACGATCTTTAAATAATCTCAATTTCACGTGCAGCTTTGGCGGCTACATACACTTAATGGCTTTAAGTCTTTTGTTCTGTAACTAGCAGCGCTGCGGTGACTGCTGTTGGTAGGTCTCTTGCAATCCGAGCGGAGTGTTAAATGAATCCCGGAGGGGCACCTGCGATGCCACTCCGACGCCCAAGTCAGTATAGGGAAGGAGAGAGAAAGAATAGTAATATTCTAGGAATGAGAATGTACCTATTAATGGGAATGTGTGCCAGTATTTATAGGGAATCGTGCCCGTTGTGAGCCGTCGGATTGATAGAATTAATCTGAGTCATCCAAGTATGATAGTCATAATTGGGCTTGTATATTGTGAATATGGACCAAAGTGATTGGGCCAATCCATATCCAATTGCTGAATGGGCCTCTTGGTCCAGTCCAGAACAGTTGCCCCTCGAGCCGAGATTCTTCCGGAGGATGGTCTTGGCTTGAAGGATTTTCGTCGATTTGCCAGACGCGATGGCTCGTTTGCCTCGTCGGGTCGTGCAGAATGTCTTTGTTCGTGACGATAACATTTTTGTTTTTGTTTTGAAGAAAAAAGAAAAATGATTTTATTACTTTTTCCGCCCACTATAAGTAGGTGGGTCTTCATTGCTTGGATTTTGGATAAGGCTTCTTGGAATCACACATTTGAGCTTAGAGCAAGTTTCTCTCTTCTTTCTTTTCGGTAAGTGTATGTCCTATTCCCCCTTTCCTTCATATGAATCATGACTTTGCTGTTTGTCTAGACCTTCACTCTGGCGCCCTTGGTGCCCAACAGTCACAACCCGTGACGTTGCTCGATGCAAACCATCACCTTGGGCCTTGGCGCCCTTGGCGCCCATGCCTTGCAAGTCGTCACCATAGACCATGGCGCCCTTGGCGCCCAAGCCTTGCAAGTCGTCACTATAGACCATGGCGCCCATGCCTTGCAAGTCGTCACCATAGACCATGGCGCCCTTGGCGCACATGCCTTGCAAGTCGTCACCATGGACCCTGGCGCCCTTGGCGCCCATGTCCTCAAAACCGTCACCATGGCCTTTGGCGCCCATGCCTCACAAACCGTCATCACGACACTTGGCGCCCATGCCTCACAAGCCGTCACCATGGCACTTGGCGCCCATGCCTCCCACGCCGTCACCATGGCACCTAGCGCCTGGCGCCCATGCCTCACAAACCGTCGTCATGGCACCTGGCGCCCTTAGCGCCCATGCCTCACAAGTCGTCACCATGGCACCCGGCGCCCATGCCTCCCAAGGCGTCACCATGGCACCTGGCGCCCTTGGTGCCCATGCGTCACAAGCCGTCACCATGGAACCTGGCGCCCATGCCTCACAAGCCGTCAACATGGCACTTGGCGCCCACGCCTCACAAGTCGTCACCATGGCACCTGGCACCCTAGGCGCCCATGCCTCACAAGCCGTCACCATGGCACCTGGCGCCATTGGCGCCCATGTCCTCCAAACCGTCACCATGGCACTTGGCGCCCATGCTTCACAAACCGTCATCATGGCACTTGGCGCCCATGCCTCACAAGTCGTCATCATGGCATTTGGCTCCCTTGGCGCCCATGCCTCCCAAGCCGTCACCATGGCACCTGGCGCCCATGCCTCACAAGCCGTCACCATGGCACCTGGCGCCCTTGGCGCCCATGCCTCACAAGCCGTCACCATGGCACCTGGCGCCCTTGGCGCCCATGTCCTCCAAACCGTCACCATGGCACTTGGCGCCCATGCCTTGTCGGTCGTCACCATGACCCTTGGCGCCCATGCCTTGCAAGCCGTCACCATGAACTTAGCGCCCTTGGCGCCCATGCCTTGCAAACCGTCACCATGACCTTGGCGCCCTTGGCGCCCAGTAGCTCAAACTGTCACCATGACCTTGGCGCCCAGCAGCTCAAACTGTGATCTTGGCGCCCTTGGCGCCCTGCTCTTGCAAACTGTGAACATGGGATCCTGGCGCCCTTGGCGCCCTTCTCTTTGCAAACCGTGATCGTGGAGCCGTGACCTCATGGTCTCACACCCTACTGGTGATTTTCTGCGTGTGCGCCTTCTCGTTGGACTTAGGATTTTTCCAGTAAACAGTCGCTAAATTTGTCTTGCTTTAGGCGGTTAGGTTGTCGACGCCTCTCGGGACTATTTGTAATGAAGTATACTCTGAACAGAGTTTACCAAGACTTGACCTGGATAGAACTCATTATGAGGGGTCGTGACCACCAAGGCCATCTTGGAGTATACCATTGGCACAGTTTACCAGGACTCGGCCCGGATAGAACTCGCCCAACGGGTTCTGACCACCAATGTCAACTTGAAGTGTACCCTTGGCACAGTTTACCAGGACTCGGCCCGGATAGAACTCGCCCAGGGGGTTGTGACCACCAAGGTCAGCTTGAAGTATACCCTTGGCACAGTTTACCAGGACTCGGCCCGGATAGAATTCGCCCAAGGGGTTGTGACCGCCAAGGTCATTTAGTGGAAAGAATTATGAGATTCTTGCTTTGGTAATTAGGAAAAATGCAAACGATCATGGTGTCTTCCTTTGACCAGTATTTTTACCGATTGCCTTATTTGTTTCGGCGTGCCGTGGCACTCTTGATTCCTTTACTAGGATTGGAGGTGCACGTCAGCGCTTGCCTACTTCGTACGATCTTGCATCCAGAGATGTATTTGCAAAACCATCGTCTTGGAAAGATGGTCTTGGCTTAGAGTTAATGTCAAGGTTCCCGACGTTGTCAGCCTCCTTGTTGAACCTTTCAAGATATTCTCTAAGTGTTTCTTTCTCTCCTTGCCTGATCGCCCTGAGTACCTCTTCAGATTTTGGCTTCAAGCGGGAAGCGGCAAAGCAGGTTGTGAACATGGTGGCCAGCTGCCCCCAGGATGAGACAGAGTTTGGTTTCAACTCCTGGAACCAAGCTAGTGCCGAATCTGTGAGAGTGAGGGGAAAGATCTTGTAGTGGACAGGTTCCCTTGCCCCCCGGTATCTCATCATGACAGAGAAGTAGGCCAAATGCATGTCAGGGTCTCCAGTCCCGTCGTATGTTTTGAGGGCTGGGAGCTTCTCTAAGGTCCTAGGAATTGGGCAGTTGTCAACCTTCCTAGTGAAGGGTCCTTCATTGGAGGTCCATCGTGAGTTGTGAGGTGACCAGTCCCTGAGATCTATATCTCGACGGTCACGTCGGGCTGGAGATCTCCTCGATGTAGATCTTTGGCGATGCCTCTTATGGGTCTTGACTCGGCTCCGCGACCTCTCGCGAGAATTGGAGGTTGCGAGCGATGAGGACCTGGGGAGAGACTCCTCAGGCCAGTATGTACTGTCAGGCGAGGTTGGAGGGTGCTTGGAGGTGAAACTGATCTTTGGTGCCTACCGCGTTGAGGAGGAGAGTGGCGAGCTCGCTTCCATCTAGGTGGAGAGTGATGATTGTGATGACGCTTGGGTGGAGATCTGCGGCGCCTGGAGCTCATTGTCCTTGGGGAAGGGGTGTTCCAGCGAGGATGGGGTTGCTCAGGCATGGCTGTCATTCGCCTCTCTATCTGCCTGAGGCGCGCTTCTTGCTGCAACATAGTCTGGGTGCGGTTGCACAGCAGGTCCAAGAGCTGGCGGATGGTCGCCGCATCCCCAGGTTGGACAGGGGTCTGGACAGAGGCTGGCTGAGGTGCCGGGACCTGAATGTCTTGGTTTGGCGTGGAAGCAGCAGGGCCTTCGGGAGTGCCCTATGGCTGGGGTTGTGGAGCGGGAATGCTTTGGACTCGGGGTCTACCTCTGGGTGCCATGGGAAGGCAGGAGAAAGTTCAAAGAGTAGAGATGGTGTGAAAGATAGATATCTCCCACTGTGGTCGCCAATGTTCTGTACCTAGCAGCGCTGCGGTGACTGCTGTTGGTAGGTCTCTTGCAATCTGAGCGGAGTGTTGAATGAATCCCAGAGGGGGCACCTGCGATGCCACTCCGACGCCCAAGTCAGTATAGGGAATGAGAGAGTAGTAATATTCTAGGAATGAGAATGTACCTATTAATGGGAATGTGTGCCAGTATTTATAGGGAATCGTGCCCGTTGTGAGCCGTCGGATTGATAGAATTGATCTGAGTCATCCAAGTATGATAGTCATAATTGGGCTTGTATATTATGGATATGGACCAAAGTGATTGGGCCAATCCATATCCAATTGCTGAATGGGCCTCTTGGTCCGGTCCAGAACATCTTTAATCAACTTAAATACATCAGAAGATGTCAATTTTTTTATCTTGCATCTCCGAGTAAGCAGATATTTATTTTTCTTACACCATTTTAAATATTCGTGTATATACTTCTTCTCTTTATTAGTATGTTTTGATCATAGTTTATTTTAATTAAATGAAGTAACTTAGGTGCTGTATAGCCTCGCTGGTAAAGTCTTCTGCAGTTGATTACTGTTAGAGTCGTAGATAAAGGAAAGAAGAGCGGAGAAAGAAAATAAAAATTTGAATTCTGATTATGATTATGATAATGATAAAAAAGACTAAGCACAGAGTTCTATTAAATTATACTAATACTAGACTTCTAATTCTAATCAAATAGGAAGACAAATCATTTTTTTGATCAAATAGGAAGACAAATCATGATAGTAAATAAAAATCATTAAAAACAAATCCTTAAAAGATAGTATAAAATACTATAAGAAGTTAATCCCCAGGTTATGTTTGAATTAGTGGAAAGGGATGAAATAGAGAACGGAATGGAATGGTATCGTCCTCCATTTGTTTGGAATGGAATGGAATAGATCAAAATGAAAGTACTGTTTTCTCTAGGGGTATACTATATCAATATAATGGACTACTGTAGCACTTCTAATGTACAGCAAATATCAAATTGCAATTACATAATTTTTAAGCAACATTTAAACAATAAAAAATGGGATAAGTAAAATTTGATGTACCTTTCCTCGACAAACGCCAAGTAAAGCTGCTCCTCCTTTCTTAGAATCCTGAAGGAAATCTACTGGGTGGAAGTGATTTAGATCATTTTTCTTAATCCTTCGTTTCCTTCCAGAAACGGGTCTTTTGTCATGATGTATTGAATCATAATAACCCTTCAATGCAAGTTCAAAATCATCATGGCTTCCCCCCTTTGGTTCTGCATAACAAGTACAAACATATTACAGATACTCAACACAACTAAAAAGCAGTGCCCAAGACAACAATATCAACCTCAGATATTAATACCAAAGGAAAACCCTCTATATTCAAATAACTTTAGCATATTGTAGAAAAAGGACAAGGAAAAGAAAAAGCATATAAATTTGTAATGAATTCAGTTTGATTTGGCAAAACTGTTATCTGTATTAACTGAAAACAGAGGTCTTATACAACAGAATTCAACATAGCCACAATGGGCCTCAGATAACGATCCCAATTATGGACTAAACAAAAAGGCCCAAAAAATACAAAGAGGCCCAAAACAGCAATTGCTTACAATCCCTCCCTTAACCTGGAGGCTATACAGATTACAGGTTACAACAAAACAATACAGAAAGGACAATTATGCAGGCAGTCCCATTCCAAGATTTCTCTGAGTTTGAGAAAACTTTCATTCTTCACTAACTTTGTTAGCAGATCTGCTAACTCGTCTTGGTGCCACAAAACTTCAATTCTATCAGCCCTTCCTTGCACAAGTCTCTAAGGAAATGAAACCTAACATCTATAAGTTTGGTTCTTCCATGCATTACAGGATTTTTAGACAATCTGATGGTGGAATTATTGTCACAAAACAGTCAGGCTCCGGCCTTGCTTCACACACAGTTCTTCTAGAATCCTTTTGAGCCAAATGCCTTGACATACACAATATGCAGCAGCAACAAACTCAGCCTCTGTTGTTAATAGAGTGACAAATCAATGGGTTGTTTCTTAGAGCACCATGACACAGCCCCAGAACTCAGCATGAAAACAAATCCAGTGGTGCTCTTTCTATCTGCTAGATCCCCTGCATAGTCACTATCACAATAACCCAAAAGATCATGTTTCTGTCCAGCCTTGTATAGTATTCCCAGAGCTGTTGTTCCCTTCAGATACCTCAGAACACGCTTTGCTGCTATTAAATGCTTCTCTGCAAGCTTGTACATAAATCTGCTGATCAAGCTTACTGCATACATGATATCAGGCCTGCTAGCATTTAGATACATCAAGCTTTCCACTATCTGCTTGAAGTATGTGGAATCAACAGGTTTATCTTCATCATTTTTGGTTAACTTGTCACCTACAGCCACTGGATTACAGACAGGTTTGCTGTCTTGCAAGCCAAATCTGTTAAGAACTTCACCAGCATATCTCTGCTGGGTGATGAAGATACCCTTCTGATCTTGAGTTACTTCCACACCCAAAAAATGTCTCAACTAGCCAAGATCACTCATATCAAAGTGCTTCTTCATAGACTCTTTAAACTTACTGATCATAGCAGTGTTATTCCCAGTATAGAGAAGATCATCCACATATAGACTGATGATGATAATGTCACTGTCACTAGTCTTGGTGAACAAGGTGGGTTCATGGGGACACCTCTTGAATCCCTCCTTAGCAAAGTAAGAATCTATCTTGCTATACCAAGCTCTTGGAGCTTGCTTCAATCCATACAAGGTCTTTTTAAGTTGATACACTTTGTCTTCACTCCCCCTTTTCTCATACCCTTCTGGTTGTTCTACAAACACCAATTCATTTAGCTCACCATGTAGGAAGGCGCTCTTAACATCAAGTTGATAGACACTCCATCTTTCTTGGGCTGCTATTGCAAGGATGCATCTAATAGTGTCCCACCTAGCTACTGGTGCAAACACTTCAGAGTAATCAATCCCATATTGTTGAGCATACTCTTTTGCCACAAGTCTGGCCTTATGTTTTTCAATCTCTCCAGCTTCATTAAACTTCGTTTTATAGATCCACTTGACTCCAATTTTCTTGGCTCCATGAGGGAGATCAACCAGTATCCATGTGTCATTCTTTTCTATTGAGGACAGTTCACTGTCCATAGCCTTTCTCCACTTACTATGCTTCACAACTTCCTTATATGAGATGGGGTCTGAGAAATTTTCAAACACAGCAAAGCTATGTATGTTTTCTCCTTCTAGCAGTTCATCTTTGTCAACTAGGTTTCCAAACATCACAAAGCCATCAAAACGAGCAGGATTTTTGATGACTCTGCTTGCTCTGGATAATACTGCAGTATCAAAATCAGATACAGTGTTGGTTTGAGGCTCACTGTCACTGTCATGTCCTGATTCCTCTTCTTCTGACCTTGAACCAAAATTGTGAGTAGGTTGATCCCCTTCAGCTGTAGTTTCATTCACCTTAGTGCCCTTATCATTATTGTCATCTTCATCAGAGTCACACACAATATTTCCACTTTCGTCACTGTCCCACTTCCAGTTTTCATTCTCATCAAAAACTACATCCTTGCTTATCATAATTTTCCTTTTGACTGGGTCATAGAGTCTATAAGCTTTAGACTCCTCACTAAGTCCCAAGAAAATAAACTTAAGACTCTTATTGTCCAGTTTCCTTCTTTGAACATCAGGAATGTGCATATGAGCAATGCAACCAAACACTCTTAAGTGTTTTACAGAAGGTTTCTTATCATTCCATGCTTCCTCAGGGGTTATGTCTTTAAGAGATACAGTAGGGCATCTATTCAACACATAGAAGGACCACCTCACTGCCTCTAGCCAGAATTATTTTGGCAATTTTGCCTCATTCAACAAACTCCTCACCATATTCATAACAGTCCTGTTCTTTCTCTCAGCAACTCCACTTTGTTGTGGAGTATAAGCTGTTGTGAGTCGTCTTCTAATACCATTCTCACTACAAAAGTCATCAAATTCCATATAGTTGAATTCCCCATCCCTATCAGTTCTCAAACAGCTAATTGCACAATTAGACTCCTTTTCTATCATGATCTTAAACTTCTTAAATGTTTCTAAAGCTGCTGATTTTTCACTAAGAAAATACACCCAACTCTTCCTAGTAAAATCATCAATAAAACTAATGAAGTACCTATTGTGACTGTTGGATTCTGGTGAAATTGGTCCACAAATGTCAGAGTGAATCAGCTCTAGTTTCCTTGAGGCTCTCCATTTTCTTTGCTTAGACATTGCATCTCTATGCTGCTTTCCCACAAGACAATCAGTACAGGGCTTCATAGGTTCCTTGAGAGTAGGTAATCCTTCCACCATTCCCTTTTGCTTGAGAAGCATCAGACCTTTGTGACTGAGGTGGCCATACCTCCTGTGCCACAGTTCAGCTAGATCTTCATCAGAGACTTGCAGACAGTTGGAAATAACAGAGGATCCAATAATTGTGAACATTCTGTTATTTGCCATCTTTGATGTTATTATCAGTCCCTTTTCCTTGTTGTAGACCTTGCACATATCATCTTCAAATACGACTTTCAACCCTCCTTGTTGAAGTTGACCAATGCTCAATAGATTGTTCTTCAAGTCAGGAATCCAATACACTCCTGTTATCACACATATACGCCATTCAATTCTTAGCTTGATGTTTCCTTTGCCCATCACATTCAGTCTCATATTATTTCCCAATTTCACTGTTTCCTGAACTCTTCATTCAAATCAAAGAACCAGTCCTTGCAACCACACATGTGGTTGCTACAACCGGAATCAAGAAACCAAATTTCACCTTTTGATTCTTGATTGCCATCATCATATGCCATGAGTAGCATTTCTTCCTCCTCATCAAAACCAGCATAATTTGCAATCTTCTCTTCAAGATTAGGACATTCATTTCGATAATGTCCCATTTTTCCACACCTGTAACATTCAATATGCTCCTTTGACATCTGTCTACCTCTTCCTCTATCGGAGCTTCTTCCTCTTCCTCTGCCACCACTTCTTCCAGGACCAGGTACCTTCAAGGCCGGTTCCTCTTCTTTCTGTTGCCCTTTCATGCGTTGCTCCTCAACGAGTAAGCTACTCTGAAGATCGTCAAGGACAATTTCTCAGTGTCGCGCGATTGAACAATCGAGCAAACCACATAGTTGAAATTCTGAGTCATCGATCTGAGAATCTTTTCCACAACTACGGTCTCAGTTATCACTTCATCGTGAGCCTTCATTTTGTTCACGATTGATAGGGTTCTTGAGAAATACTCGTTTACTGTTTCACTCTCCTTCATAGTTCATACACGGGATTTCAAACTCCCTTCTCAAGACTTGAAGCTGAGCTTTCTTTACCATCGAAGATCCCTGAAATTTCTGCTTCAACGAGTCCCAAATGTCTTTGTATGAATCCATCTTCAAGATTGTTTCCAGCACGCTACGATCAAGCGCTTGAAACAAGTAATTTTTGGCTTTTAGGTCCTTTAATCTTGCTTCGTCTGCCACCTTTCTGAGTTCTTGCGTTGCATTTGCTTCTACCGGTGGAACTCCATTTTCCACCACCTCCCAATACTCCTTCGATCGAAGTAGGTTTTCCATCAAGATCGCCCAGTGGTCATAGTGACCATTGAATCGAGGAATCGCCGATTGAACGAATGCTCCTTGTCTGCCATCGCCGTTGATTGCGTCGAAAACTGCAGTTCACAAAAGATTCACGGTGGTGCAACAGGCCCCGTTCTTGGAGCTCTGATGCCAATTGTAATGAATTCAGTTTGATTTGGCAAAACTGTTATCTGTATTAACTGAAAACAGAGGTCTTATACAACAGAATTCAACATAGCCATAATGGGCCTCAGATAACGATCCCAATTATGGACTAAACAAAAAGGCCCAAAAAATACAAAGAGGCCCAAAACAGCAATTGGTTACAAAATTAACAGAAACTCAAATTTAAATCCATATTGATATACAGAGCATGTTTGGAAGATGATAAGGAAAACTCACCGACAAAAAGGGATTTCTCTGCATTTAGTCGAGCCCATTGGCCAGTTTCAGACCATCGGTTGCATAATTTTTCCATCAATTTATAACTTGGAAAGAACACAAGACATCCACCTGGAACAATCTTGAAGATTTCCTCCAAAGACCTTCCAACTTCATCCTAAACCAAAACTTATAATAAACAGATGTATTCACAGAGGCAAGAATAGTACATAAAGAATGAAAAATAAAAATATTGAGCAAGCATACCTGGAATGCAAATCCATCTGCTGTTTTGTAACTTGCATTCAAAGGATAATTACCAGGACCGGTGGAGATTATAGCAGGCCATACCTGTATTCAAGAAGTCGTTACTTGTCAAACAGGCACTTACAGGACTAAGGAAAATGAACTTTAAGGATAAGAGAGAGAGAGAGAGAGAGAGACAGAGAGAGAGAGCCAAGACCTGTGAATCAATATCAATTACATGTGGAGCTTCAAGACTAGTTTCAAACTTTACTCCGAGCTCAGAAGAAAAGGATGTCATTGGTGACAGTGTCCTAAAATACCCAAATGAAAGCGTAAGTGATACTACAAGATTGCTAGGAGGAAGAGAGACGCTGAGAACTGAACTCACTCTTTTGCAATTTGTGGTCCTTATATACTAAGTGTTGTAGCAATTAATAAGAATACATAGCTGACCTCCTCATATCCGCAATCAGCAATTTATTATATTGATATATCGTATTTATAATTTATTTGGTAAAACATTACCGTGAATATTTGAGGCAACATTGCCTCACAGGAATTGTATTCCACCAAATTCTTTTAACTGAACATGCACGCCAATAAAAACAGGCTATTTCTTCTAGTCAGACATACATTTGGGCATAAGCACTAAATTATTTATGCATGTTCAGATCCGGGGGGAGAACTATAATAACTTTTTAGTCTCAAATTAAGCTTGTGTCCCAATAAAAAATTGCCAATTGGAAAATCTAAAACCTAGGAAATTTTAACTTGGTCCTTGTTTTGGAATTGATCCATGTAATATGTGGATTTTATTGATTTTAGCCTTGAGAAAAGAGACTATAAAGGGACTAATTCTAACACAGACAATTATTGTAAGGACTGAAACTAAAACATAAGGAACAAAAGCAAGTTTTCTATAATTTAAGAACTAAGCCCAACAAAAAAAAATTAACTTTAAGCACTAAACCCAAAAAGGGTTCAAATTACAAAAACTAAAATGTTATTTAAACCAATACAAAATTGTGTTACTTTGGGAAATTTAACAGAATGTTTGAGAAGGTTAACTCTGCCAGCCTCTCAAAAACGGGCTGGGCTATTGCCCAGCCAGGCCCACAGAAACTCAACCATATAAATATGATGAACTACATACTTATACGAAACTGGCTTATGTTGTCTGAACATAACTGGCCTGTTATCAGGCTGGCTGATCAGGCTATTATATTAAATCCCAGCCAGCCGAATGGTGTTTCACTACAGATGTCTGCAAACTGGCCCGCTTAACAGGCATGTGCCTCTCACGAATACATTTGAATATATGCTTGGAAGTTGGAGCAGGAGGAAAAACACAAAGAATCATGTCCTGAACAAGTGGAAACTTGGCCCCTGGAAACTGATTTACAATGCTTACCCAGAAGTCAATATGACTGATAAAGAAAGATCAGCAACATCTCTGAATACAACTTCAGGATTCAAGCACCACAGACTTAAAGTGTGCGTCCAGTTTCCAAAAGTTCTTCCTGACACAGAATCAATGAACAGTACTTATTATTATGCAGCAACATCTCAGGCAGAGACTGCAGATATATGCTAAATATTTGAGCCTTTAACAAAGCCATTACTTCGTTTAACCTGCTATTTATTGCCCAATCAAAAAAATAAGAGTCGTCTCTCAAACTAATTTCACCAATTTATCCCTCACTTCAAGTCTATTAACAGATAAAGTTCTTTGTAGTACTTTAAAACCACTTCTATACCTTGTCCAAACATTATCTTTGAATCTGTGATAGACCTAACTCAATCCCAACAACTAGCTCAATGGGTAAGGATTGTCCAAGTTTTATAAGGACTAGTTTGGCCATATCTTTAGTCAGTGTGGGATTTCAACACATCAGAAATAATTCAATTTTATTTGAGATAAAAAGAAAACTTTTAAAATGTATTCACATAAATGCTTCCAGTTTTATGATTTTGATTCTAGCATATTTGAATTTGGTACCCACAAATTCTATTCATTCACCAAAAAGGTTTTCAAAGCATTGTCCATTTAGTTACATACGACAACAACATTGTCAGTTGGGTTTTGTTTGACATTATTCATGGCCTGATACTTACTATCATGTTTTTTAACACACCGCTGAAGGGCAAGCTGGTAATCCAACATGTGAGATCCGTTTCTTGAGAAGAAATAAGTTAGTGACGAAAATAAGCCTGAAATGAGATTCATAAAGATTATTGGTAATAACAAATATTGAGGTAAATAACTGAATAAAGTACTGCATGTATTTAATAATTAATAAAACAATAATCCCAGACCTTCCAATGTCATCACTGACATGCCACTTAAACGTGGTGCATCTGTCTCCAAGTCCGTAGCAACTTTGATTGCCTTGCAAAAATGATCAATTCGTTCAATAGCATGCAAACGTAAGAATAATCCAAAATGTCAAACCAGTGAGATACCTTAGTAGCACATTCTAGCAAGATAGGGAAGCATTGCTTCGAAATATTTGCTTCTTCAAGCTCTTGTAAAGCCTTATCACCTGTCCAACTATACATACAAACGGCTTATGTTATTTACTCCCGGATATAATTTGCAAGTTATAACTTTTATATTATGAGGTTCCAAAGGATATATGGATTAACCGATTTAAATAATTTTTCGAAATATCAATTATAAGAGGTAAAAAAAAGTTAACCACGAATAGTAAATAGAGCATAAAGCAACCCTAATAGAGCCATACAGGCTGATGAATCCCTTAACTTACCACGACACGTAGTGTTGAAAATCACGTTTTTCTAGTTTCGTTTTCTTCTGTTCCATCCAACTAGTAAGGCCCTACACAGATGTAACACTCATCAAAATATACATTCAGTGAGGATAAACTTATAACCAAGATTTTTCAAACCCAATATCTAACATAATAACCTGTATCATTTCATATAGCGGTTGGTAAATTGCAGAATTTGAAGGACAGAGAAGCTGGAGCTCCATTTGTAATTCTTTTAAGAAATGACCAACTAGTTAGCATCAGTATTAAAATTTAAAAATGATAAAAACAAAAGCTATAAGGTTCATAACATACTATCCAAGATATCCTCTTCAATAAAATTTAAAAATGATAAAAACAAAAGCTATAAGGTTCATAACATACTATCCAAGATATCCTCTTCAATATCCACACTGCCAGCATCACGACTAATGTCCTCTATATTGCTGCAAAGTGCAAACACGTCGGGACAGTTATATAGAGAAAATTTTAAAATTGCATACAACTGATGATATGTTAAAAACATCAGGAATCTATATATAATCGTAAAAAAAAAAAAAAAAACAAAGCCAGTTCACTTTAACCAGACTCCGAGAAATGTCTTGTTGACTTTGCAAAGGAATAGAAAGAGATAAACAGCTTACTGAGCTTCATCAAAAATTACAATGGCTCCTTTAATATCCACGTCCATTGCTCCCCGAATGACTGGATTAACGATGTAGTTATATGGACAAAAAACCAACTGTGCATCATCTGACATAGAACGGGCAGCGTAATAAGAGCAACCTGAAAGAGGAGATAATATGAGGCTAGTAATAAACAAATCTAAGCAGAAACTTTCAAAAATATATAATAAAAAAACAACCGCAAAAAGCCAAACCTTTCACCAACTGTCCAACTTTTACAAGATCTTCTATGTCATGCACCTCATTGCATCCTCCTTTCTGAACGGATGGGTGACCTTTGACTTTATGAGCATTTCTGCTTAGAATGAAAGTTTTAGATTATTTTTTTATCTTCTTGGGAGGGAATGTTTCAGATTTATGTTACTTCAAGGAGTGTTGTATAAAAATAGATAGAAAGCCAGGGTGGACAAGCATACACTTACTTGAATTCTGGACACCCTGTTGCCTGATCTTTCAGTAGTTGTTTACTGAGAACATTTTATGAAACGTGTAAGTATGAATATTAGAAAAATTCTCATAAAGTAAAATTTTTGAGGTAAAACCAACCACTCTTCATCCATGTTCTCTTTGCCATGTATATTTTTATTGGTGCAGTAATGTTTCCGTGATGCCTGGCAAAACAAGAGAGGGTAAAATACACAAAGCAAAATCTAAATCACTTGACGATTATGCTATAACTACTAAATGTAACATATCTCTCAGTATGTGCAAGGATGACTGATAAAATGGCACAGTAACCTTGTAAACAATATTTTCACATTAACACTTGCTAAATTATAATCCTTATCAAATACATTGGGTATTGCTTGGTCTCTCGTCAACAATACTTTAAAGTTAACATATAAAATGATTCACAAAGAAAATAAAATGTCAGAACATTATTGAATAAGAGTTTGAAAAATAACATAAGATGATAAGAATTTAAAAATTCAAGGCTTGCATTCTTAAAAAGGATACCAAATGATATGATATATTTATTAGATTCTGTATCGAGAAAACCACAAATTTAAAAGAGTTCAAAACAAAATGACAATGACAGCATAGCTATGGGTTCAGTTCAACCTACCAACACAGCCATAGGCACCCTGTATGCAGTTTTCCGCAATTCACGAATCACTTGAGAAATTTGTGAGTGAGTTCTCCTTGTAAAAAAGAACAACAAATGATGTAGTTAATTGATTGTGCCCGTGCTTTAAATATACTAATTACTAACAACTTTGAAATTCTGGAACCATCTAATCTAACCATCTCTAACATTTAGCAATACCAACTATAAAACAAAAACAGCAATTAAATAATAAGGAGTCTCAATTTTTGAACCAATAATTACTTGATGCATAAAAAAGAATGAAAACAGGATAAAACCTACGAAGCATAATAAATAGTTGGAGCTGCCTTTTTCTTCTGCTTCTTGTTGGTGGGCTCGGATTGTACATGCTCCGAATTTTCTGATGCTGAAATTGGGATGATCTGGTTGAGTGCAACAGAAACCAAAATGGGAAAAATCAATCAGTAGAGAAGGCTTCGTTACCACAGCATACCAGAAGATAGTGAGATCTCCTCGGGAACAAAACCGCCGCCGCAGGCCAGAGGATCGGTTGTTGCTTCCGGAGCGGGCTTGACGTGGCATTGTTTAGGTTTGTAATGGCGCTGCCAAGCGAGAGAGGAGCAGAGAAGCGAAAGGGACTTGCCAGTACCGGTTGGAGACTCGAGCAACGCGTGACAGTGGCCTTCTCTCTGAGCTTGGTTAAGGGTGGAGATTACTCTACCCATAAATGCAAACTGCGACCCGTACGGTTGATAAGGAAATTCCACTTGCAGACCTCCGATGTGGTACACATTTTTAGGGTTAGGGTTTGGTGCAGAGGACATTTTTCCTTCTACACGTACATGCAGTTCAGAACAATCGGTATTGAGTCTCTGAATTTCTGATTTTTTTACTATTGTGTGGATGTTTGGGCGGGAAAACGAAACCAGGTCTCTTCTGAAATTGATCAGGCGGCAAGTCTTGTGTTTAGCTTTTTTTTTTTTTTTGACAATAAGTGTTGTGTTCAGCTGAGCCTCTATAATAAATAATAATATTATTATAATTATAATTATTATATTATTCTTTTAGATTGAGTCAAATATATATATATATATATAGTACCGATATTTAGAACGAAGAGTGTGTGACGAAATGTCAGAATAAACTAAAGCAAAGAGAAAAAAACTGCTTGAGGGAAAAGAAGCATTGAATAACCCAACACAGAAGGGTAGATGATAAAGATGTAGTAGGTATTCTTCGTTTTCTTACCGGTAATTTTCGTACTCTTTATCATTTTCCATATATATATATATATATATATATATATATATATATATATATATATATTACTCTAATTGATTACTACTAATTATGTATGGATTACTAGATTTTTGATCCGTGGTGTGTGATGGTGAGGATTATAAGAACCTAACAGAACCGGACAGTTGAGTTGGGAACTGTCCAGTCCAGCAGTTGGTTTCACCCCATTTGGGTCGCACTCTGGTTGAACCGTCTGGAATTGGGGTTGAATTGGATTGAGTCGTAGTTGAACGCTTTGAACCGTCAATTGATCCAGGTTGAATTGTCCAAAATGTGTTTTTTATATTTTAATTTACTTTTTCTCAAAAATTAATACTTTTTTATTTTTATTTATTTATTAATCATTCGATTCAACCATGGTTGAACCGAGTGAACTAATTGAACCATGACGCGGAGATCTCGCCAGATCGATCTTCGGTCTGGTTGGTGACGCTAGGACAAGACATAGTTTATGTCAATAATTTGTGTAACATCCTGAATTTTAGTCGACATAAAATCCAGAATATTATTTTTTTGACATTTCAGAGATACGGAATCAAAGTTTGGATTAATGAAAATTGGATAACACATATCCTTAAAATAACTCAAGATGTACTTAAATCCAAAATATTAGATAAAAGTTTCAACCATACATCCATAAGAGTCCGATATAATAGAACTTAATCCAAAACATGATTGCATAAAGCCTGATACATAAAAGGCTACAATATCTATGCTCCAAAACTAAGCACAAGGTAGCATTCCTCAAGACATGAGGTTTTACCAAAACATAATAAAACTTGCAACTTCAAGGGCACCAAAATCCTTAGGGTTTGGGATTCTTCTCAACTACACTACCTCCCGAAGGAGGCTTCACCTGTCTATTTGAAAAACAACAACAAATAGGAGTGAGATTACAAAATCTCAGTGAGTTCTTTCGAGACACCTCACTATAGATATACTCACGATGTCTTTTAATTATTTTACCAATGACGCATCTCCCAGTACGCAGTAGTCTTACATATACACAATAATGCTACAACTCGTGACAGTGGGGGAACCCCCACTCAATAACATTGTATTGATCCCCAAACAAAGCATTGAGCTTAGGTTCATGACATCATTCTCAAGTACGTCAACAATTCATTAATTCATTTGTAACATACATATATATATATATATATATATATATAGGTTCTTCCAAATGCATGTTCAAAACAATAATTTACACACACACATTGCACACCAATCATGTAATTTAACATCAAATTTTATAGCTCCACTTTCCTATTCATTCAAGCAACTAAGAAGGTGTCAGGTTCAACCTATGTAACATCTTCCGCATATTTCATTGAACACTGTGCTATATTGGATGCATTCAAGAATTGGATGGGACTTGGTGATCCATTACTTGCAAAAATGGCTGAAAAGATGATGGCTAGATATAGTAAGTATTGGGGGGATGTCACAAAGATGAATATGTTGGTCTTTGTTGCTGTGATTTTTGATCCACGGCGTAAGTTTCAGTTTATTAGGTGGGGCTTAAATAAGGGTTATGAGAAGGAGGTTGCTGATTCTTTGTGTGAAAAGGTAAGGGAAACATTATACAAAATGTTTGTGAGCTATAGGGATTTCTATAATGAAGGACAAGCTGAAATTGCTACACAAGGAATGGAAATATCAGATGTTGTTGCATCTTCTGATCAAATTGATGATGAATTTGAGAAGGACGTGGACAAAGATCAGAATCTCAGTAAAAATGAAGTGGATATGTATCTCACGGAGTATAGGGAGAAGAAATGTCCAGATTTTGACATCTTGATCTGGTGGAAGGTAAATTCTACTAAATACCCTACTCTTGGTCTAATGGCTAGAGATATATTGGCTATGCCCATATCTACTATTGCTTCGAAGTCCGCTTTCTCTACTGGAGGTAGAGTTCTTAGTTCTTATAGGAGCTCTCTTACTCCACAAACTGTTGAAGCTTTAATTTGTGCACAAAATTGGCTAAGATCCTCCCCTTTGTCGGTGGATATTGAAGAGCTCTTAGAAAACTTGGAAAAGCTGGAAGAAGATATATATGGTTTGTAAATTCTGTTTTGTGAAATTACAATTATTTCTTTTGTCTAATGTATATTGAGTTTGGCATGTAGCTTTTTTTTATCAAAGCATGGAGCTCTTTCCCTAATAAGGAATTTGTATAAATATATTTGCTTGTTATGAATATTTATATTAGTGGATGTCCACTACCCTTCTCCCTCCTTCTCATTACTCTCTAGTGTAGTGGCCTCTTAATGTAAACCACTCACTTACCAATCCCCTACCCTATAAATAGGCATATCTCCTATGTGTATTGGTGCACTTGAAGTGAATAGAAAATCTCTCATCTTCCATTCTTCTTCTTGGTCTTTTATCTCTTATTTCACAACACGTTATCAGCACGATGATCTAACCAACTAGTTCCATGGTTAATTCAATTCGATTTTATATTACATGTTATGTTTAGTTTTCTGTGATTATAAGTGTAGTAATATATAATGAAGTATGGATATATCATGGATCATTTCTCTATCCTCAAGCAGCTTGTTTGTTTTGTTTTGTTTATTCCACTGACTGATTTATGCACAATGAAATATATTTAATTTGCAGGATGATGGAGTGTTGTGTCATCACTCCATTGGTGATGGAGTGTTGTGCTGTCATGTAGAGATGATATCATAAATGATGGAGATGAACCGCATTAGAGTGGAAGATTATAATTTCTCAAATGATGCCTCAATTGGTGACGGTGACGCTTGGTGTTGTCTTGGAGTATATACCGTATGGTGTATGTGATTTATGATCATCAATTAGACTTGCTAGTTGCTTGCCAGGAGAGGAGAACTTATTTGATTGTTTCCAATATATAAAATATTTTCATAAATCCTTACCTTTTCCAATACGAGACATAAATCTGTCAAAGCTGTGAATTCTTCATCTGTCAATGCTGATTCAGAGGCATGAAACAGAGAAGAAGAAGTGAAGCAGATCCAAGATTGAAACTGTAAACTCAACTGAATAACAGAAAAGTGAAGTTTATTTGATAAAATGGATCTGATTACATAACACTGTGTACATTTCAGTATATATATCTTTTGACTAACTAAACTAACTCAACAACTTTCTAACTGTTAACTAAAGCTACTAACTGTTAACTAATGTGCAGCTAATTAAACTTAACTAACTTAATTGAGTCTAGTTGTATCTAACTAAGGTTAGATTGATACTCCCCCTCAAGTTGGTGAATAGATGTTCCTCATTCCCAACTTGGATGCTAGCTCTTGGAATTGTACTCTTGGAAGTGCCTTGGTAAGTATATCTGCCAATTGTTGCTGAGACTTTACATGAATTAATTTGAGAAATCCACTTTGTACATGTTCTCTTATGAAATGACAATCAATGTCTATGTGCTTGGATCTTTCATGTGTGGTGGGGTTTTCAGCAAGTTGTATAGCAGATTTGCTGTCACATAGAACCATGGTGGAAGGAATTTTCACCTCAAATGATCTCATTAGCTGTTTTATCCACAACAGTTCACTGGTGACTGCTGCTATTGCTCTGTATTCTGCTTCTGCAGAAGATCTGGCCACTGTGGCTTGTTTCTTTGACTTCCAAGTGATCAATGAATCCCCTAGATAGATCCCAAAGCCTGTGGTGGACTTCCTTGTCACTTGACAGCTGCCCCAGTCAGCATCCACATAAGCTGTCAACTTCAAACTAGATCTTGTAGGGAATATTAAGCCTTGCCCTGCTGTCCCCTTCAGATACTGCAGCAAGAAGTGTGCTGCCTGCAGATGAATAGTTTGAGGCTTGGTCATGAACTGGCTTAGTCTATTTACAGTGTATGTGATATCTGGTCTTGAGATTGTTAAGTAAATCAATCTCCCAATAAGTCTTCTATACTGAGATCCATCCCCAAGTAATTCACCATCCACCTCATTGAGCTGAATTCCAGGATCCATGGGGATACTTACTGGTTTTGCAGAGGTAAAACCAGTGTCCATTAAGAGCTGCAAGGTATATTTCCTTTGGCACAAGTGTATTCCTCCTTTGGATCTAGCTATCTCTAGTCCTAAAAAATACTTCAAATCCCCTATTATCTTTAATTTGAAGTGATCTTGTAACAGTTTCTGAACTTCAGCAATCATGCCTTTATTTGGACCAGCCACGATTATGTCATCAACATATACTAATAGGGCTGTGAATGTAGGTCCTGAGCCTTTTGTGAAGAGGGAGTGATCAGCTGAACTCTTGTGAAACCCCAGAGCCATGATTGTTGAGCTGAACTTATAAAACCATTGCCTTGAAGCTTGTCTAAGGCCATATAGAGATTTATTTAATTTGCATACATAGTGCTCCCCCTGACTTGGATAGCCAAGAGGTAAATGCATATAGACCTCCTCATTCAGTTCTCCATTGAGGAAGGCATTATTGATGTCAAGTTGGAGTATATGCCACTGAAACTGAGAAGCCAGGGATAGCAAGATTCTTACTGAAGTTAGTTTGGCAACAGGTGAGAAGGTATCTAGGAAGTCAATACCTGCCTGTTGAGTGAATCCTTGAGCTACTAGTCTAGCTTTACATCTATCCAGGGAGCCATCTGCATGGTACTTTACCCTATACACCCATCTGCAACCCACTGCCTTTTTGCCTTGTGGAAGAGGCATGATAGACCAAGTGTTGTTTGCTTCTAGTGCAGCAAGTTCCTCTGCCATAGCTTTCTGCCATTCTGGGAATTTTACTGCTTGGTGAAAATGTTGAGGCTCAAAAATTGATGATACATTGTGGACAAATGTTCTATAGTGTGGAGATAAATGATCATAGGTGAGATGAGATTGTAGGGGGTGCATAACAGAGTTACAGTCGTAAGCTTGGAGATGAGCAGGTGCTCTGTGAGACCTAGAAGATCTTCTGACATTGAGGGGAGGTGGTTCCTGAGAGGTGTCTGAAGCTGTCTCTGATGTGGAGGGTGTTTCAGGTGCTGGGAGAGGTATGACAGTGTCAGTGGAGCATGTATCAGATGAAGCCGAATGAGTAGTAAAACTGGGCAAAATTGAATCAGTGAATGGATTGGTTGAATTCTGATTACCTTGGATGTTGTGATATGGAAATGTAGTTTCATAGAAGATGACATCTCTAGATATAACAAATTTGTTTGTTTGAGGATCAAACAATTTGTAGCCCTTAACACCTAAAGGGTAGCCCATGAAAATACATGGAGTGGCTCTAGGTGAGAATTTATGTCTTTGGGATGGTATAGTGGAGGCAAATGCAAGACACCCAAAGACTCTAAGGGATGCATAATCAGGGGTAGCATTGTAGAGGAGTTCATATGGAGATATACCTTTTAGAGAAGGTGATGGCAGCCTATTGATGATATGGACTGAAGTAGAGATGCATTCACCCCAAAAATGGAGTGGTATTTTAGATTGAAAGTAGAGAGCTCTTGCCACATTGAGAAGGTGTTGATGCTTCCTTTCTACCACTGAATTTTGCTGAGGTCTGTGTGGACAGGAGAGTTGATGAATGGTGCCTTCACTTTCTAAGAAGGAATTTAAGGCAAGTTCCTTGGCATTGTCAGTCCTAATGGCCTTGATTTGCTTGTGGAATTGAGTCTTGACAAACTTGAAGAAGCACTTGATGAGATGGGGTGCTTCAGACTTGTGTTGCATCAAGTGAATCCATGTGAACCGAGTTGAATCATCAACAATGGTGAGAAAGTATTGCTGTCCTTCAGGAGTTGGCTTATGGAAAGGCCCCCAAACATCACAGTGTATGAGATCAAAAGCAGATTCACAGTGGTTATTGTTAGAAGTAAAAGGTAAGCGATGCATTTTAGATAGAGGACAAATGGTACAAGAAGTGTTATTATATTCAGTAGAATCATTGAGAAACAATATTTTTGACAAGGATTTCAGTACATGATCAGATAGGTGACCTAGCCTAGAGTGCCATAGGTGCATAGAAGAAGTAGAAACAACATTACAGGATGAAAAACAATTTGAAACAGAACCAGAATTACTGAAAACAGAAACAGAATTATTTGGTGAAACAGGATCAGAATTACAAGATGCAGTATGATTTGCAGTGTAAAAATATAAGCCATGGTGATGCTCACTCTTTCCAATCACCTTCTGTTGGTGTTTGTCCTGGATCAAGAACACATTATCAGTCAAAGAGATGTGATAATTTGGGTCTTGATGTAGGCTACCAACAGATATGATGTTAACATGAAATTTTGGAATGCATAGCACATTATGAAGAGTCAATGTGGAATTTACAATGACTTGACCTCTAGCTATCACTGGGACTTTTAAGTTATTTGGAAGAGTGACAAAAGTATTGTGTAATGGAGTGTATGAACTGAAAAGAGATAATGCTATGCAGATATGTGCAGTAGCACCGGAATCAATGATCCATTTTTCTAAGTCAAAGAATGATAGACAGAAAAATGCGAAACATGTAAAGTGCAGCATACCAAGGTCCTGTTGATCAGTGAGGGAGGCCTTTGCCATTTGTGCCTGCATGTATTCAATTAACTGTTGATATTGTTGATGGTTGACTTGAGGTTTATCAGTGGAGTCTGCAGTGACTTGCAAAATTGGTTGCTGAGGATTGAAAGATTTGGATTTCTTGAACCCAGGAGGAAAACCGTGAAGTTTGAAGCACTTGTCTTTGATGTGGCCTAAGGCTCCACAGTGAGAACATTGAGGGCGCTCTTTCTTTGCATATTTGGCCTGAGAATTGACTGCGAAAGTGAGTTGAGTGGAGGATTCAGCTGTGGTGAGACCAATCTCGCGTTGCTTTTGTATTTCACATCAATAGCTCATTTGTATTTCCTTCAAAAAAAAAAAACATTACATCTCATCCATTCCATGATAAAAGACTGAAACAGTTCGTCAAAAAAGTTCTTATATCATGTTTTTAGCCAATGTTAACTCTCTGTGAAACGTTCTTCTAGTAAGCATGCATGCCACGTGCAGTTTCTCTTGTTTGAGTCAGTCAATTTCCTCCATTTATCATCATTCCCCATCCAAGTCTAACCCCACCCCGTCCACCCATAAAGCGCATATTCTCTCCCATCAGTGCATACTTGACTTTTTGGTTCATTCTCACTAACACGTTAAGTCCTCCATGCTGGGGCAATTCTGTGATCACTAATTTTCCTTGTCAGTATCATATTCCTTTAGTGCAAGTCTTTCTAAAAAAAAATATATAATAAATAAAAAAGATAAAATAAGCTCGCTAGGTTGAAAACCCCCAAAGGGCGGCCTAGGCAAAAAAGAGCGCCCGGTGGACTGAAAACTCGCAAAGAGCGGTCCAGGCAAAAATTAGGGCACAAAAAAGGGGGAAAATAAAAGAGCAAACACATGAAGGTAGATAAATTATTGTTCTAAAGTTAAGTCTTATAGAAATAAGCAATCGGGATTTGAAATGAAGTTTGGCCATCTCCTCAAAAACCCCAAAATCCCAGAAAGTCCCTTTCCTACCCACCTTGAGCCAAGAAAAACCAAAATCCAAAAATCACCCCAAATAAAAAAAAACAGTGCATCACTTTTTATCAGCTCACCCGAGTCGAAGAAGGAAAAGAATCAAAAAACAAAACAAAAACAAAAAAAAAGGGGAAAAAGAGAAAAAAAAAAAAGGGGATTCAAAAATGAAAATCCCAAAACAAAAGAAAATAAAGTGGTGAGCTGGTACATGTTACCACAAAATACAAGAGATCCTTGTCCAAATAAACCTTCAAACACTCCACCATTCCAACACCTGATTCCATAAACCTTCAAACACTTCCTTTGGCCTCAACATCAAACCCCTTAGTCATTCTACCATGAGACACGAATTTGCTTTAACAGAGCCCAAACAAGCCCAATAACCATCTTCCTCATAGACCATTAACCGTCAATCAACGCCGAACAAAACTCATCCTCCCATTAGCCTCAAACACTTCATTAAGCCTAACCCTCTTTCCTCCACGAAACACCACAATCCTGAAATGTCCAGTCCGATCAATGACCGGTTGCTTTCGTTTTCTCAAGTTTTAATCTTAGGACAACTAAGTTTATCTGTCTACAGTGTGTTTGCTCAAAAAAAAAAAACAAAAAAAAACAAACGATCAGAAAAAAGAAAGCTGATCAAGAAAAAAACAAACCCTCAGGAAAAAGAAATGAGGGAGCAAAAACAAACAGTCAGAAAAAAGAAAGCTGATAAAATAAAAGAGGGACCTGCACTCCAAAACAGCTTCAAACTGCATTAAAACAAGGTTTAGTGATCACCAAGTGAGGCTTTCTTTCACACCAAAAGTCAATACATCAGTAGAGAACCAAATATTTGCACTGAGAACGTCACTCAGATTCAAAGTAGGGGCATTCTCTTCACCACCCACCCACCCTGGTCTTGGGAAGGTCTGTTCAAATGCCCATCCCATGTCACTCCAATTGTCAATACTTCCAAAGTGAGGGCAAGTACATTCCCATTCCTTCACCTCATTCATTCCCATAAAAAACCTCACCGGGGCAATCTCTCAACCCACTATCCTAAACAAAGCCTTGTCATTCTAACTGGGGCAGCTTTGTCCTTGTTATGACTGGGGCAACATCAAACTTTGTGGGGTGAGACAAAATCTCTTTTGCACCTTTCATTTCAAAAGCCGAAGCATTCCCAATTCATCATCTTCTACACCCCTAGTTGTCGTCACCACTAGACAGGGGCAAGTTATTCATTCGTCAAAGACATGAATTGGGGCAATCTTGTATCTCTTGATCCCTCATAAGCTTCGGCAATAACCATGTCTGTCATTTCTTCACTTGCCATAAACCAATTCCAAGTTAACTGACTCATTCATTGACATTTGCACTCCTATGCATGCTTACTAGGCAATGCTTCAAAGAAAAAGAACACAAATTAGTCATGCGATATCTCAGATTCAGTCGTCATTGGAAGGAAGAGAAAACAAGTGAGCTTGTTTATAAATAAACACCTTGAGAACACCAGAGTTTTAAGCAAAACTAGTTTTTTCAAAAAGAATGATCCAGATTCACCTCCACTTTTGTTTTGCATCCAAAGTCTCGCGTCTCATCATCTCAAAAATGTTTAATCATGCATATCGTATTTTTCGCCTCATGCATTTGGGCGTTCCATTTTGTTCATCATAGTGTCTCATTTGCATCGTGCCAACATCATCATTTTATGAAAGGCAACAAAAAAGAAACAACGGATGAAAAAAAATCATTCCATCAAGCATCAAAGCATTGCATCATAAAGAAAGAAAAAGCAAAAACACAAGCACTCCATAATATTTCAACATCATTGTATCAAACATCATCTCCTTTTCAATAAATGGGGGGGTAAGTCGAATACAGATTCGAGATAGTCATCAGGACGTTTGAATTGATCACTCAAGAATCCGAAAGTCCCTATGCCAAAAAAAAGCAAAAACACGTCATCCCATCTCATTGCATTTGCATCATATTAATGTTTGCATTTCATAAAAGGGAAAGAACCAAAGTCCTTGCATCAAAGCATTACATGTGTATCATGCAAGGCAACACAAAGGCTCCCCATGTCATTCGTCATTCTATTATCGTTCATTTCTTCATGCCACTCATCGAAACATTGCATTCGCATGCCCGCATTTCATGAAAAGAGAAAGAAATGAGCAGAAAATAAAAAAAAAACAAAGAGCATTCCATTCATCAAAACATGAATCACTGTCATTGCATCGGACACTTGCATTACAAGTATCAATCTTTGCATCAAACATCAAAGCGCTACATTTGCATAAAGAGCAAAAGAAAACAAAGAAAAGCAGATGATCAGAAAAAGAAAGCTGATCAGGCAAAATCATCAGAAAAAAGAAAGCTGGTCAAAGAAAAAAAAACCAAGAAAAGCAAACAAGCAGAAAAAAGAAAGCTGCTTAAAGAAAACAAACAGCACAAACAAGGACAGAAGAATTGCAGAAAACGGAACATAAAAAGAACACACCATCTTCATATCATTCATCATTCTCATACCATTCATACCATTCATCGCTTCATGGCATCAAACAGTAGTGCATTACACTTTCAATTTGTATCTCAGAAGAGCGAAGAAATAACAGAAAAAGCATTCCACCAAAGTCAATCATTGCATTCATATGCATTCAAGTGCATGCGTTTCATGTACCAGTCAAGATAGAAGTTACCTCAGACTAGATAGTCTCAACCCAGAGTTAGTAAACTCCATCAACCCAGAGTTAGTAAACTCCATCAATCCAGATCACAACATCGTGTACGAGCACGCGATGGATCCATCAGACTTCGTCAAGTCCTTCGGATTAGTTATGTCAACCTAAGGCATAATGGACATCCTTTGATCAAATCAGTTCCGGACCTGATGTTGATCGGCCGCTCGAGAAGGCCACCCCTAAGCTCGGACTCAACAAGAGTCCGTTAGAAGGTTTTTAGGCAACCTCCGAATTCAGGACCCCAGCGTCCCTTCAGAACCCCAGTGTTCATTCAGGATCCAAGCATCCCTTCAGGACCCAAGTGTCCATCCGGGTTACTTTCTTTACTGCTTTCTTTATAGCTTTATTTCCTGCTTTTTGAGGGCGGGCATTTCATTTAAGTAAAAAAAAAAAGGAGAGAAAATTCGGGTTTTCCCAAGCGGACAAAATCAGTATAATTTCTGAATTCTTTATTTATATTTTGCCTCGGAATATGTTTCGGCCAATCCATATTCCTTGTCAAAATCCAAATAAAGAGGGGCAGCTGTCATACCCTAATTTTGTCCGCCTAGGTCGAAACCCTAATTTTCAAACAAAAATAAGTAAGTTAAGGTTTAGCATTCATTCATAATGTCATGAAGACCATCATTCATGCATTTCAAAGTTTTGAAAGTCATCTTAGGATTAGAGATGCATTGCATTGCCTTTTATAGCATTTTCAGAGTTTTTCAAGACCAAGGGCATTTTGGTCATTTTCGAAAAATGAGACATTTCTCAGCAAAAAAATCATTTCTTGCATACATTTTAGATTTTAAGGCCATTTTAGAGTTTTGAAGTAATTCTTGAAAAGAAAATGCATTTTGAACAAGGATTAGGGTTCTAATGATCCAAAGGGCATTTTGGTCATTTCGCCAAAAAAATTCAATTTTTCATCAAAAAATCACAGGGATCTATAAGGAATCACTTGAGGTGAGATGTGCTTGATCATACATATTTTTGGTAAATACATTGTTGATTTATGTAAAAGAAAGAAAAAGTCAAAACCGTAAAGTCAACAATGGAATATTCTTCAAGCATCTTCAAAGTAGGGCACCCAAATCAATTTTGGGATGATGGTAGCATTTATTTCTGAACCCAATGATTGATCATAGGAAATGGCCCAAAATGGCAAGAATTTAGAAGAATTATCTAGAAGGGAATAAGGAATATCCCTTTGAATTTTGAAAGGTCAAGTGTAGTACAATAGTACAAGTTGCAATTCCACTCACTCTCTCTCCCTTGGCTGCGAATATCAGCTCCATATCCACCCAATTTTGATTTATTTTATTGCTTGATAATCATGTTTTGATCATAGCCTTTCATTTGAATTGTAAATGCAATCCCAACCCTCCATTTGAATTAAAATGGCATTCTTGCAATATGAACCATTTGGAAAAACATTTTGGTAAAATGATTTATCCTTCACCCTCCCTCCTTATGCTGCACCCCTCAGCCCCCTCTCTCCTCCCTTTGTGCTTCTTGACTACCCTCAATCCTTGTGACAATTGATCCTAACCATTGATCCCAAATAAAACTCTAATCCTAGAGCACAAGTGAGATGAAGTGACATAGTTACCCTCAACTTTGAGTGGCCTCTATAAATACCATTTTGTGCTCAGCTCACAAGGACTTTTTGGCTGATCATTCACTCACAAAATCAACCCTAGCACACCTTCAAGCACCCTCTCCAAAACCGAAGCAATCTACCCCATTTTCCTTCACCATTTTCTTTGATTTTCATTACAAAACTACTTCCATTTTCATCTCTACTTCACACACCTTCTTTCCACTACCTCAAATTTCGTTTTCATCACATCAAGATCTGAAGATTGTTGAAGGTTTTCGAAGCTTGGTTGGAGTTTTGAAGGCTTGTTTGGCTCGTTTCATTAGACGATCATCTTGTGCATAGTTTTAGCAAAAAACTCAAGGTAAAACTCTCAAACTTTTTGCATCATCACAAACCTTTTGCATAAAACCTTCAACTCTTTGCATATCATCATGTAGATCATTGATAGGAGGCTGTTGGGGTGAGATTTGGTATCTCACCCCCTTTGGATAATCGCTTGATATGGTTTGTTGCATTTCTACCATCATTGCATAGTTTTTTAAAAACCTATTTTCTTCAACCTTGTGCTTCGGCCTCTTGATGATTTTGGGGTTCTCATTTGCTTTTGTTTCATTTCATGTCAAAAATAAGGTCTATGGCTAATTTGGTGTAGGCTTTAGCTTTGGTTTTAAGCTTGGCTAAATTAGGGTTTTGTTGCTAGTTCTATTTCCCTAATTCTTTTTTTTTTCTTCTTTTTTGTGAATAATGCATGTGTTTTCTTGATTTCTTGTCATGTAAATTCATGTGCTGAAATTGTGTCATATTTTGTGTCAATTTTGTGCATCATTTAGTGTCTTGTTTGCATGAAATTTGTGCTTGATTTTGGTCCAATATGCATTCGGCCTTAGGCCAATTTTCATGACATAGTTTTGTTTCATTTTGCTTGATTGATCATGTATTTGCAAATAATTTGAGTAAAATGTGTTTTTCACCTTTTTACCCATTTGCTTTTACTGTTCACTAAAAGTTAAAAAGTTAAAAACAAAAAAAACATTTTTACCTTTTTACTTTTTACCATTCACTTAAATAATTACCATTCATTTGCATTTACTTGCATTTTTACCACTTCACTTATTGCATTAAAAACTCAAAACATTTTACCACTCCCTTTTTACCATTCACTTTCACCTTCTCATTAAATCATTTACCAATGCATTCATCTCATATCATTTGCATCAAAATAAATTATCACTTTGCATACCTCATTTTTACCTAAAACTTTTTTTCACTCTTTTACCACATTCCAAACACAAATTCTTTCCGTCTAAAACACGAAAGCAATTCGCATATTCTCATTCGTGCATTCAAAATAAAAAGATTTCTTTCATTCATACTTAGTTGAGGATCAGGTGATATGATCTATTGCTTAGGCCTAGTGCATATTTCAATCATGTGAGATCATCTAAAAGGAATCAATTCTTTTTGCATTTTCACTTGCATCTCCTATCACATTCATACTTGTTCATGACTTGTATTCATTCTTCTAATATGCTCATGCATTAACCTTTGTTTGTCTGGCATCACTCCTTTGTATGCTTGCATTCATTTGTCCACATGCTCACTCATAATAACATGTCCATGCACTTAATTGTATGCTCACATTCATTACTTGCATTCGGCCATGCCTAGCTAATTAGGGTTCATGCATTCATTCACTCTCAAATGCTCATGCATTCATCTTTGCGTACCTTTGCCTTCATTCAATAGTATGTTCATGCATCATTCCCTTATATGCTTTCATGTTTAATCATACACCAAAGAATACTTCATGCCTATGATTAATTGGTTTCCTTTGTTTTGATGTCACTTAAATGTCTTGATTTGATTATGTGCCATCTCCTTTCACTCGCATGACATCTTTAGGAAGACGTAAGTCTACTCACGGTAGCATAGAGTCCTAAGATCAGTCACACTCCTTTGAGGTTGTTGCCCGTCCCGTAACAATCCTCACACACATACTCACTCACGCATAATTGCTTTGAGAACATTATTTCGCATCACTAGTAATCGAGTCTCTTGATTGTATTGGTATGTTTAATCTTTGTTGGAGATTAGCATGTTAGTATGTTGTTTGATCGATGCTTGTCATTGCATGCATTTTAATCATTACACTTTGCGTTTGGTTATGGACTTGGCTTTGATTGAAATCATTCTTCTTCATTTACCAAGACTTTTTTTGCATTCATTTTCAAAATCAATCTTTGCATTCGCATTCAATCAATTTCAAAATCATAAAAAATAATGAGGGCAAGTAATGATCACCCATAGCCCTAGCTAGTTTGATCATGAAAGCTTTCCCTTTTCTCAAAACCATGTGAACAAGTAATGATCACCCATAGCCATAGCTAGTTTGATCATGAAAGCTCCTCCCTTTTTCAAACACCTTCTTCAAGGCTTCTTTTTCTCGCTCCAAGAACTACGTTGCTTTGATTCCCACTTGGGATACGTAGGAGCGAGACTTGTTCTCGTCAAGCACATCAAAAAAAAAATCTTCACTTTCACAACAATAAAAAACCTCCATTTTCAAAACAAACAAAAAATGTTTTCAAACCCATTGTTGTTAGTAGCTAATCAGAACCGTAGTTCGTCTAGCTATTGACATCGATGTCCTTTCTCCAAAAAGAACAATAAGCGATGACCACCCATAGCCTTTGCTAGTTTGGTCATCAAACAAATCAATCCTTTTCAAAAAAGGCTTTCAAAAAGAAAATAAAAACAAGTTGTCACCAACGGTCACCCAGAACCTTAGTTCGTTTGACTAGCGGTAGCGACTCCTTTTGAGTACTTAGCGGTGATTACCCATAGCCTTAGATAGTTTAATCACTCGCTAGTACTCGTCCTATTTCGAAAACTCACCTAAAAAGTTAAAAAACAAAAACCAAGGCAGAACTACGTAGCTCTGAGTTCTCCATTGTACCGGGAGATACGTAGGAGCGGGTCGTTACCCCCGTCGAGCTCTTTTCTAAAAAACTCTCTTTTTCCCCCTCTTTACATAAGTTTCCCATTAATTTCCCATCCATCTTCAAATAAGAATGAAATAGGCAAATCTAGGTGTTCTTCAAATCAAACATTAAAACCACACAATTTAATTAGAGGTTCCCTTTCAGTAGAAAGGAGGAATGGGGTGCTAATACCTTCCCCATTCCTAACCGACCCCCGAACCTACATCTCTGTGTTTTCGAAAGACCATCCGCCTTTTCCAAAAAGACTTTTTCCAATGTTTTAGTCTTTAAAAATAAATATTGGTGGCGGCTTCAAATTTTTTCACGTTGTCAAACTGAGGAATCCTTAACCGGATTTTTTGGGGCGCAACAGCTGGCGACTTCACTGGGGACCTTTTTTTTTAAAAAACAAAAAAAAACGTGGGTCAAACCTAACTAATTAAATATGTGGTTTAAAAGTAAATTGATTTGACTAAATACTTAGTTTGCCTTCATTCTTTTTCTTTTTCTTTCTTATCATTGATTGTAGGCATACCCCTTTTCTTTTATTGCATTTCCCCATATTTTCTCATGTCCCCTCTTCTTGGCTCCTCTTCTAAAGGTAAGCGATGTTCTCGTTTATAGATATCTTAGGAATGAAACCCTAGGGTAGATAACTTGATATTGATTGCTGTTTTCTGGACTGGTCTGGTTTTCGTTTGCAGGTGGGGTAGTGTTAGGGAACATGCCCTTGACACACACTACACTTGTACCATATGATTACATATTCTGAGTGGGACCATAACCCAGGTCTGCAAACCTAGGAGAGTGGAAACGAGTAGTGACTGCCAATTGGACCGATGTCCTTCTGCTCTCACGAAAGTTTCAGCCAGAGTATGCTCTTTTACGGTACCTCACACCAGATGGCATTCCATCGTTGTGGGTGTTATCATGAGAGAGATTTAGCTCTGGTAGCCTTTGCGAGGGAGTGAATAGAGCCACATGGGAGGATTATCCTTTAAATTGCCCTAGATCGTAGGTCTCACCTCTTTTTAGGTCACAAGGGCTTTCCAAATTGTGTGCTGCATCGTGCATTCAGTTCAATCAATTTTCCCTCAGAATTTTTGAAAATCAAAAAATATGTGCTTTTCCTTTTCAATAAAACGCCTATATGAGGTGGCATATAGTGTGAAAATTTTCAAATCACCACCTGTAAATATCCTCTTTCTGCACAAAAAAAAAGGGTATCATTGCATCATTGCATCACTGCATTATCGCATCATTTGCATTGCATAAAATTCCAATTCTGAAAAAAAAACCATTCATCTTGCATTCCCTTTCATTACATAAAGATAAAACAAAAAAAAAAAGCAATTATCATCTGCATAGCATAAGCATTTCATTTATAATCATGCAAAAATCCTCGTCGAGTTCATCCAAGACGAGGCGTTCATGCATAAGCATTATTTCAAAAAAAGAGAGACACAGTAGAACTACGTAAGCTTTGATTCCTCATTACAATGGGGATACGTAGGATCGGGTCATACCCCGTCAAGCACATCCTTTCTAAAACCCTTTTTATAAATAGATCATTTGCACCACCAAATAGATTTCAAAATCATGTTCCAAAACTAAAAATGAAAAAATGAAAAGTTTCCAATGCATGCATCTTCTCTAAACAAAGAAAAATAGAAAAGCTCTTCATGTAAAAGCTCAATGAGTAAAAGTGCGCCTTCGAACGACGAAGGGTAATATCTCAAATTTGTTTGTGCACTACAAATTTGAGATGTTACTCTACGATATCGGGGCACTTTGACCTTATCAAGTGAGGTTTGTTTTCAAATAAGAGAATAAGTTTGAGTTAACCAAATGTCGAAGCATTTCAGTATATTGCGTGAAGTATTGAGTCAGGATCCACTCAATGTTTCATGCAAGTTACTCAGAGTAACGACAATTGGTTGCCTCACGCCATCATCTTTACGAAAAAAAGAAGATTTCGAAAGAAGAAAAGAGGAAAGGGTTACCGTTATAGCCTTTCTCCTACCGGTTCATACGAAATAACGTACGACCCGCATTTTTCAAAAAAAGGAGCTTGAATTATTGCCAATAAAAACCCTTTCATTTATCCTGCATACACGTAGAGCATCATCATCATACATAAAACAAAATTTTCAAAAAAAGGTAAAAAGCAAAACTTTCAAAAAATCATCATAGTCTTTTCTTTTACC
Source organism: Astragalus membranaceus (assembly GCA_039519185.1). Lineage (NCBI taxonomy): Eukaryota > Viridiplantae > Streptophyta > Magnoliopsida > Fabales > Fabaceae > Astragalus > Astragalus membranaceus. The sequence goes on from CM076847.1 coordinate 190,635,944, forward strand.
GGGCTACATGAGGTGATATTCCCAAAATTTCAGTCACCCAAACCCGAAAAAAATGTTTTCATCTTATTCTTTCACATGCATGTCAAGTCACATTATCGCCTTCATTCTCATATAAAGACATCATTTGCACTGCATAAAACAAAAACTTGATAAAATTCATACATGCATTTTTCTCTATCTCATTTAGGTTTGTCAGGAGTGCATTCTCCGCACGCGTGCGTTTCCATTCACTAAGGCTTTTTTACTAATTTTCTCGAAAAATCCAAAAATCGTGTCTTATTAGAAGCGCGTCTCATGCATTATTGTTGTCCTTTTTCACACATCATGGAAAAATAATACATTAACATCCCATCTTGCATGCATTTCCATTCAATAAAAATAATGTCTTCCTACGCATTTTTTTTTAAAAAAAAAAATCATTGTGAGTATTATATATTTCATTGCACAAAAAATGAAAACAAGGAAGCATCTCATTCATAATCATGAACAAAAGTCATCATCAAATTTATTCAAAATGTAGCATTCATGCATCATTTCATTAACCTCATCACTTTAGTTCAAATACATCATTCCTCCATACATGCATCTTTCAAAAAAAGGAAGGGGCATTGGCATTTCATACTTTGTCTTGCCTCTAAAAAAAAAAGAAAGAAGAATCATCATTTAGAAAAAAACATCATTACTACATCTTTCATCATTCAAAAGAAAAAGGGGGCATCGGCATTTCATATATTGTCTTGCCTCTATAAAAATCATTTTGAAAAGAAGCAGCATTCTTGCATCATTCATCATCCAAGGATGCATTGGCATTTCATATTTCGTCTCGCATAAAAAGAAAACATCAAAAAGAAAAAACTTTTAGAATAATCACACTTTTCAAGTGAATATGCTTTCATGCATTTCATTTTCATCATGTATATATCATAATGTTTTCATCCATGCATACAACAAAAATGTTGTGATGAGAAACGAGATATTCTGGCAAAGTAATCTTTCCTTTTTGGAAAAGTTTACCCTCACTCATTTGCCAACTCAAGGTGTTACAAGGCACTCAGTTTTTCACATCAATAGCTCATTTGTATTTCCTTCAAAAAAAAAAACATTACATCTCATCCATTCCATGATAAAAGACTGAAACAGTTCGTCAAAAAAGTTCTTATATCATGTTTTTAGCCAATGTTAACTCTCTGTGAAACGTTCTTCTAGTAAGCATGCATGCCACGTGCAGTTTCTCTTGTTTGAGTCAGTCAATTTCCTCCATTTATCATCATTCCCCATCCAAGTCTAACCCCACCCCGTCCACCCATAAAGCGCATATTCTCTCCCATCAGTGCATACTTGACTTTTTGGTTCATTCTCACTAACACGTTAAGTCCTCCATGCTGGGGCAATTCTGTGATCACTAATTTTCCTTGTCAGTATCATATTCCTTTAGTGCAAGTCTTTCTAAAAAAAAATATATAATAAATAAAAAAGATAAAATAAGCTCGCTAGGTTGAAAACCCCCAAAGGGCGGCCTAGGCAAAAAAGAGCGCCCGGTGGACTGAAAACTCGCAAAGAGCGGTCCAGGCAAAAATTAGGGCACAAAAAAGGGGGAAAATAAAAGAGCAAACACATGAAGGTAGATAAATTATTGTTCTAAAGTTAAGTCTTATAGAAATAAGCAATCGGGATTTGAAATGAAGTTTGGCCATCTCCTCAAAAACCCCAAAATCCCAGAAAGTCCCTTTCCTACCCACCTTGAGCCAAGAAAAACCAAAATCCAAAAATCACCCCAAATAAAAAAAAACAGTGCATCACTTTTTATCAGCTCACCCGAGTCGAAGAAGGAAAAGAATCAAAAAACAAAACAAAAACAAAAAAAAAGGGGAAAAAGAGAAAAAAAAAAGGGGATTCAAAAATGAAAATCCCAAAACAAAAGAAAATAAAGTGGTGAGCTGGTACATGTTACCACAAAATACAAGAGATCCTTGTCCAAATAAACCTTCAAACACTCCACCATTCCAACACCTGATTCCATAAACCTTCAAACACTTCCTTTGGCCTCAACATCAAACCCCTTAGTCATTCTACCATGAGACACGAATTTGCTTTAACAGAGCCCAAACAAGCCCAATAACCATCTTCCTCATAGACCATTAACCGTCAATCAACGCCGAACAAAACTCATCCTCCCATTAGCCTCAAACACTTCATTAAGCCTAACCCTCTTTCCTCCACGAAACACCACAATCCTGAAATGTCCAGTCCGATCAATGACCGGTTGCTTTCGTTTTCTCAAGTTTTAATCTTAGGACAACTAAGTTTATCTGTCTACAGTGTGTTTGCTCAAAAAAAAAAAACAAAAAAAAACAAACGATCAGAAAAAAGAAAGCTGATCAAGAAAAAAACAAACCCTCAGGAAAAAGAAATGAGGGAGCAAAAACAAACAGTCAGAAAAAAGAAAGCTGATAAAATAAAAGAGGGACCTGCACTCCAAAACAGCTTCAAACTGCATTAAAACAAGGTTTAGTGATCACCAAGTGAGGCTTTCTTTCACACCAAAAGTCAATACATCAGTAGAGAACCAAATATTTGCACTGAGAACGTCACTCAGATTCAAAGTAGGGGCATTCTCTTCACCACCCACCCACCCTGGTCTTGGGAAGGTCTGTTCAAATGCCCATCCCATGTCACTCCAATTGTCAATACTTCCAAAGTGAGGGCAAGTACATTCCCATTCCTTCACCTCATTCATTCCCATAAAAAACCTCACCGGGGCAATCTCTCAACCCACTATCCTAAACAAAGCCTTGTCATTCTAACTGGGGCAGCTTTGTCCTTGTTATGACTGGGGCAACATCAAACTTTGTGGGGTGAGACAAAATCTCTTTTGCACCTTTCATTTCAAAAGCCGAAGCATTCCCAATTCATCATCTTCTACACCCCTAGTTGTCGTCACCACTAGACAGGGGCAAGTTATTCATTCGTCAAAGACATGAATTGGGGCAATCTTGTATCTCTTGATCCCTCATAAGCTTCGGCAATAACCATGTCTGTCATTTCTTCACTTGCCATAAACCAATTCCAAGTTAACTGACTCATTCATTGACATTTGCACTCCTATGCATGCTTACTAGGCAATGCTTCAAAGAAAAAGAACACAAATTAGTCATGCGATATCTCAGATTCAGTCGTCATTGGAAGGAAGAGAAAACAAGTGAGCTTGTTTATAAATAAACACCTTGAGAACACCAGAGTTTTAAGCAAAACTAGTTTTTTCAAAAAGAATGATCCAGATTCACCTCCACTTTTGTTTTGCATCCAAAGTCTCGCGTCTCATCATCTCAAAAATGTTTAATCATGCATATCGTATTTTTCGCCTCATGCATTTGGGCGTTCCATTTTGTTCATCATAGTGTCTCATTTGCATCGTGCCAACATCATCATTTTATGAAAGGCAACAAAAAAGAAACAACGGATGAAAAAAAATCATTCCATCAAGCATCAAAGCATTGCATCATAAAGAAAGAAAAAGCAAAAACACAAGCACTCCATAATATTTCAACATCATTGTATCAAACATCATCTCCTTTTCAATAAATGGGGGGGTAAGTCGAATACAGATTCGAGATAGTCATCAGGACGTTTGAATTGATCACTCAAGAATCCGAAAGTCCCTATGCCAAAAAAAAGCAAAAACACGTCATCCCATCTCATTGCATTTGCATCATATTAATGTTTGCATTTCATAAAAGGGAAAGAACCAAAGTCCTTGCATCAAAGCATTACATGTGTATCATGCAAGGCAACACAAAGGCTCCCCATGTCATTCGTCATTCTATTATCGTTCATTTCTTCATGCCACTCATCGAAACATTGCATTCGCATGCCCGCATTTCATGAAAAGAGAAAGAAATGAGCAGAAAATAAAAAAAAAACAAAGAGCATTCCATTCATCAAAACATGAATCACTGTCATTGCATCGGACACTTGCATTACAAGTATCAATCTTTGCATCAAACATCAAAGCGCTACATTTGCATAAAGAGCAAAAGAAAACAAAGAAAAGCAGATGATCAGAAAAAGAAAGCTGATCAGGCAAAATCATCAGAAAAAAGAAAGCTGGTCAAAGAAAAAAAAAACCAAGAAAAGCAAACAAGCAGAAAAAAGAAAGCTGCTTAAAGAAAACAAACAGCACAAACAAGGACAGAAGAATTGCAGAAAACGGAACATAAAAAGAACACACCATCTTCATATCATTCATCATTCTCATACCATTCATACCATTCATCGCTTCATGGCATCAAACAGTAGTGCATTACACTTTCAATTTGTATCTCAGAAGAGCGAAGAAATAACAGAAAAAGCATTCCACCAAAGTCAATCATTGCATTCATATGCATTCAAGTGCATGTGTTTCATGTACCAGTCAAGATAGAAGTTACCTCAGACTAGATAGTCTCAACCCAGAGTTAGTAAACTCCATCAACCCAGAGTTAGTAAACTCCATCAATCCAGATCACAACATCGTGTACGAGCACGCGATGGATCCATCAGACTTCGTCAAGTCCTTCGGATTAGTTATGTCAACCTAAGGCATAATGGACATCCTTTGATCAAATCAGTTCCGGACCTGATGTTGATCGGCCGCTCGAGAAGGCCACCCCTAAGCTCGGACTCAACAAGAGTCCGTTAGAAGGTTTTTAGGCAACCTCCGAATTCAGGACCCCAGCGTCCCTTCAGAACCCCAGTGTTCATTCAGGATCCAAGCATCCCTTCAGGACCCAAGTGTCCATCCGGGTTACTTTCTTTACTGCTTTCTTTATAGCTTTATTTCCTGCTTTTTGAGGGCGGGCATTTCATTTAAGTAAAAAAAAAAAGGAGAGAAAATTCGGGTTTTCCCAAGCGGACAAAATCAGTATAATTTCTGAATTCTTTATTTATATTTTGCCTCGGAATATGTTTCGGCCAATCCATATTCCTTGTCAAAATCCAAATAAAGAGGGGCAGCTGTCATACCCTAATTTTGTCCGCCTAGGTCGAAACCCTAATTTTCAAACAAAAATAAGTAAGTTAAGGTTTAGCATTCATTCATAATGTCATGAAGACCATCATTCATGCATTTCAAAGTTTTGAAAGTCATCTTAGGATTAGAGATGCATTGCATTGCCTTTTATAGCATTTTCAGAGTTTTTCAAGACCAAGGGCATTTTGGTCATTTTCGAAAAATGAGACATTTCTCAGCAAAAAAATCATTTCTTGCATACATTTTAGATTTTAAGGCCATTTTAGAGTTTTGAAGTAATTCTTGAAAAGAAAATGCATTTTGAACAAGGATTAGGGTTCTAATGATCCAAAGGGCATTTTGGTCATTTCGCCAAAAAAATTCAATTTTTCATCAAAAAATCACAGGGATCTATAAGGAATCACTTGAGGTGAGATGTGCTTGATCATACATATTTTTGGTAAATACATTGTTGATTTATGTAAAAGAAAGAAAAAGTCAAAACCGTAAAGTCAACAATGGAATATTCTTCAAGCATCTTCAAAGTAGGGCACCCAAATCAATTTTGGGATGATGGTAGCATTTATTTCTGAACCCAATGATTGATCATAGGAAATGGCCCAAAATGGCAAGAATTTAGAAGAATTATCTAGAAGGGAATAAGGAATATCCCTTTGAATTTTGAAAGGTCAAGTGTAGTACAATAGTACAAGTTGCAATTCCACTCACTCTCTCTCCCTTGGCTGCGAATATCAGCTCCATATCCACCCAATTTTGATTTATTTTATTGCTTGATAATCATGTTTTGATCATAGCCTTTCATTTGAATTGTAAATGCAATCCCAACCCTCCATTTGAATTAAAATGGCATTCTTGCAATATGAACCATTTGGAAAAACATTTTGGTAAAATGATTTATCCTTCACCCTCCCTCCTTATGCTGCACCCCTCAGCCCCCTCTCTCCTCCCTTTGTGCTTCTTGACTACCCTCAATCCTTGTGACAATTGATCCTAACCATTGATCCCAAATAAAACTCTAATCCTAGAGCACAAGTGAGATGAAGTGACATAGTTACCCTCAACTTTGAGTGGCCTCTATAAATACCATTTTGTGCTCAGCTCACAAGGACTTTTTGGCTGATCATTCACTCACAAAATCAACCCTAGCACACCTTCAAGCACCCTCTCCAAAACCGAAGCAATCTACCCCATTTTCCTTCACCATTTTCTTTGATTTTCATTACAAAACTACTTCCATTTTCATCTCTACTTCACACACCTTCTTTCCACTACCTCAAATTTCGTTTTCATCACATCAAGATCTGAAGATTGTTGAAGGTTTTCGAAGCTTGGTTGGAGTTTTGAAGGCTTGTTTGGCTCGTTTCATTAGACGATCATCTTGTGCATAGTTTTAGCAAAAAACTCAAGGTAAAACTCTCAAACTTTTTGCATCATCACAAACCTTTTGCATAAAACCTTCAACTCTTTGCATATCATCATGTAGATCATTGATAGGAGGCTGTTGGGGTGAGATTTGGTATCTCACCCCCTTTGGATAATCGCTTGATATGGTTTGTTGCATTTCTACCATCATTGCATAGTTTTTTAAAAACCTATTTTCTTCAACCTTGTGCTTCGGCCTCTTGATGATTTTGGGGTTCTCATTTGCTTTTGTTTCATTTCATGTCAAAAATAAGGTCTATGGCTAATTTGGTGTAGGCTTTAGCTTTGGTTTTAAGCTTGGCTAAATTAGGGTTTTGTTGCTAGTTCTATTTCCCTAATTCTTTTTTTTTTCTTCTTTTTTGTGAATAATGCATGTGTTTTCTTGATTTCTTGTCATGTAAATTCATGTGCTGAAATTGTGTCATATTTTGTGTCAATTTTGTGCATCATTTAGTGTCTTGTTTGCATGAAATTTGTGCTTGATTTTGGTCCAATATGCATTCGGCCTTAGGCCAATTTTCATGACATAGTTTTGTTTCATTTTGCTTGATTGATCATGTATTTGCAAATAATTTGAGTAAAATGTGTTTTTCACCTTTTTACCCATTTGCTTTTACTGTTCACTAAAAGTTAAAAAGTTAAAAACAAAAAAAACATTTTTACCTTTTTACTTTTTACCATTCACTTAAATAATTACCATTCATTTGCATTTACTTGCATTTTTACCACTTCACTTATTGCATTAAAAACTCAAAACATTTTACCACTCCCTTTTTACCATTCACTTTCACCTTCTCATTAAATCATTTACCAATGCATTCATCTCATATCATTTGCATCAAAATAAATTATCACTTTGCATACCTCATTTTTACCTAAAACTTTTTTTCACTCTTTTACCACATTCCAAACACAAATTCTTTCCGTCTAAAACACGAAAGCAATTCGCATATTCTCATTCGTGCATTCAAAATAAAAAGATTTCTTTCATTCATACTTAGTTGAGGATCAGGTGATATGATCTATTGCTTAGGCCTAGTGCATATTTCAATCATGTGAGATCATCTAAAAGGAATCAATTCTTTTTGCATTTTCACTTGCATCTCCTATCACATTCATACTTGTTCATGACTTGTATTCATTCTTCTAATATGCTCATGCATTAACCTTTGTTTGTCTGGCATCACTCCTTTGTATGCTTGCATTCATTTGTCCACATGCTCACTCATAATAACATGTCCATGCACTTAATTGTATGCTCACATTCATTACTTGCATTCGGCCATGCCTAGCTAATTAGGGTTCATGCATTCATTCACTCTCAAATGCTCATGCATTCATCTTTGCGTACCTTTGCCTTCATTCAATAGTATGTTCATGCATCATTCCCTTATATGCTTTCATGTTTAATCATACACCAAAGAATACTTCATGCCTATGATTAATTGGTTTCCTTTGTTTTGATGTCACTTAAATGTCTTGATTTGATTATGTGCCATCTCCTTTCACTCGCATGACATCTTTAGGAAGACGTAAGTCTACTCACGGTAGCATAGAGTCCTAAGATCAGTCACACTCCTTTGAGGTTGTTGCCCGTCCCGTAACAATCCTCACACACATACTCACTCACGCATAATTGCTTTGAGAACATTATTTCGCATCACTAGTAATCGAGTCTCTTGATTGTATTGGTATGTTTAATCTTTGTTGGAGATTAGCATGTTAGTATGTTGTTTGATCGATGCTTGTCATTGCATGCATTTTAATCATTACACTTTGCGTTTGGTTATGGACTTGGCTTTGATTGAAATCATTCTTCTTCATTTACCAAGACTTTTTTTGCATTCATTTTCAAAATCAATCTTTGCATTCGCATTCAATCAATTTCAAAATCATAAAAAATAATGAGGGCAAGTAATGATCACCCATAGCCCTAGCTAGTTTGATCATGAAAGCTTTCCCTTTTCTCAAAACCATGTGAACAAGTAATGATCACCCATAGCCATAGCTAGTTTGATCATGAAAGCTCCTCCCTTTTTCAAACACCTTCTTCAAGGCTTCTTTTTCTCGCTCCAAGAACTACGTTGCTTTGATTCCCACTTGGGATACGTAGGAGCGAGACTTGTTCTCGTCAAGCACATCAAAAAAAAAATCTTCACTTTCACAACAATAAAAAACCTCCATTTTCAAAACAAACAAAAAATGTTTTCAAACCCATTGTTGTTAGTAGCTAATCAGAACCGTAGTTCGTCTAGCTATTGACATCGATGTCCTTTCTCCAAAAAGAACAATAAGCGATGACCACCCATAGCCTTTGCTAGTTTGGTCATCAAACAAATCAATCCTTTTCAAAAAAGGCTTTCAAAAAGAAAATAAAAACAAGTTGTCACCAACGGTCACCCAGAACCTTAGTTCGTTTGACTAGCGGTAGCGACTCCTTTTGAGTACTTAGCGGTGATTACCCATAGCCTTAGCTAGTTTAATCACTCGCTAGTACTCGTCCTATTTCGAAAACTCACCTAAAAAGTTAAAAAACAAAAACCAAGGCAGAACTACGTAGCTCTGAGTTCTCCATTGTACCGGGAGATACGTAGGAGCGGGTCGTTACCCCCGTCGAGCTCTTTTCTAAAAAACTCTCTTTTTCCCCCTCTTTACATAAGTTTCCCATTAATTTCCCATCCATCTTCAAATAAGAATGAAATAGGCAAATCTAGGTGTTCTTCAAATCAAACATTAAAACCACACAATTTAATTAGAGGTTCCCTTTCAGTAGAAAGGAGGAATGGGGTGCTAATACCTTCCCCATTCCTAACCGACCCCCGAACCTACATCTCTGTGTTTTCGAAAGACCATCCGCCTTTTCCAAAAAGACTTTTTCCAATGTTTTAGTCTTTAAAAATAAATATTGGTGGCGGCTTCAAATTTTTTCACGTTGTCAAACTGAGGAATCCTTAACCGGATTTTTTGGGGCGCAACAATGGTCACAATGGCAATGGAATCTGATTTGGAGAAGAAGACTCTTCCAATTGGAGTTAGAGGACCTTGAAACTCTCATGGCTTGCCTCCAAGAAGTGAACCTATCAAAGCACACTAAAGACAGAACCTGGCGGCAGTTTGATGTTAAGGGAGGTTATACATTAAAGTCTTTTATCAAAGCTTGGTGGTTTGAGGAATTCTCTCTTGACAGTAGGAGCGTGATTTGGAAAGGTCTTGCACCACCAAGGGCGGAATTGCTGGTGTGGTTCATTCTCTAGGGAAAGCTCAATACAAGGAGTAGATTAAGGAAACTAAATATGGTGGGGTCAAATGAAGCTTTTTGCCCTTTTTGCAACTCTGAGAAGAAACTATGGAACATGTACTCTTACATTGCATGTTCTCCCGGCGTCTATGGGCAGGGATCCTTGATTGGTGGAACATTCAGCTTCTAATCTCGGCCAACTGTGTTTAGTGGTTTGAAGTTTGGTGTGGGACAGTGGATGGAGTTTTCCGCAAGAAGCTGTGGGTCTGTTTACTATATGTGATCCTTTGGTCCATCTGGCACATTAGGAACAGAGTGGTGTTTGAGAAGCAAAAAACAGATTGGAACCAAGAGCTCTATCACATAAAGTTAAGACTGGGGTTCTGGATGAAGGCATGGGAACCAGGCTGCCCGTATACGCCAATCGAAGTAGTTGCAAACCTGGAGGGGGTCTCTTCGTGGAAACGCCCAGCAGGTATTGGTGGGGTTTTGCGTAACGAATATGGATGCATCCTAGCAAAATTTGCCGCCTCGGTGGGAATCAGAGACTCCAACGAAGCGGAATTCATGGCAATTGTCTATGCTCTCGATATCTCGTTAGAAAAGGAGTGGTCGAAGGAAGGGAGCCTTATAGTCGAGTCAGATTCCAGAGTGGCATTGGCTTGGGTAAGAGGCATTTGCCCTTGGCAGTTACAGTTCTACAGCAATAAGTTGTTGAACCTTCTGGGTTCCCTAAAGAATGTCTCTTTTGTCCATAAGGCAAGAGAATTTAACCATCTTGCTGACAAACTTGCCAAAGAAGGTGCTTCTCTAGAAGTTCACTAGGTAAAATGGTCCGGTTGAGAGAGTGGCGATGCTTTAGTTTGAGGATGTGATCTTTAATTAACTTTTCTTATTATCATCTCTGTCTATCTTTATTATATCTTGCGGGGGCCGTCTTGTGTTCTTCTTCTCGCTTGTCGGTGTGTGCCCACCGCCTTGGATGGTCCACAAATTCATTGTCTCCTTGGCATCAACCTTAGAAGCCATGTAGCTGCTTGCTGCTTCAATGTCAAAGTTGAGCTCCACGCCACTTTGCTCATCTGCCCTTGTCGGGTCTTCTCTTGCTCTCCTTGCTTTGTTTGTTTTGGTGTCTTGCTTATCTCCTTGTATGTACTGGCATGTCTACTTGGCCCTCTAGAGGCTTGTTGCATTTGTTCGAGTGCTTGTGGAGTCGTGGTGGTTGGCTTGATACCAGGCATTTGTCTTGGTCGAGGAGAGTCGCAGGAAAGATATATATGTGTGACTTTAGCTTGCAGCTTTCATGTTTTTGCCGTAGGAGCCTGTGCTTCAAATACTTTTACTAGAACGGGCCCTTGGTGAGTGGGGTGCATTTGATGCTTTTACTTCATGTCAGCCCGTTATTGGTTGTCCCTAAGTCGGTATTGGTGTATCTGGTGATATCTTTTCTAAAATCGTGTGAAGAGGGGAGGCTAGAGGAAATTCGGCTTCCACACTATGAAGGGTGATGCGGATATTTGTGCTTGGGGTTGCCTTTGCATTTGACATCAGTGTAAGTCTTTGGTGCGCCTTGCTTGAAGCTAGAAGTCTTGGTGTTTAGATGAGGAGTGCTTGTTGACTTAGTTTTTGGAGGTTCAACATCAGGCTTTGTGTCTTCGGTCCTGCTAAGGAGCCGGTGTTTTCAAATCCCCCTAGAGTCTTTGTTTCATAGAGCTTCAGGATCATCATCCTCTTGCTTTTTTACATTTTTTGTTTCCTTTATTTTTCTTCTAGTTTACCTTTCCTTTCCCTTCGCCAATGTGAGCTTCTGGTTAATTTTTGGTGTAATTGGGGGTGGCTATCTTTACCCCACCTCATTTGATCACTGTAATTTTGAACTTGGTGTATTTTATTTCCACTCGCTTGAGCACATGATTGGACACTCTCTCAAACCCACTAGTGGGAAAAATGCATTTTATAACGATCATTCATATCGGTTAAAAACGACCTGATGTTAAAAGTGAAGCGGTGGCAGTTTTGTAATTAAAATTATAATATTTACATTGGTTGTCACACGAACCGATATAGAAACACAATCTTTACATCTTTCATATCGGTTCCATTCCATAACCGTTATGGAAAACGCAAAAATTTATGCATCCATAACGGGTCACAAAACCACCCGTTATAGAAACACAAAAATTTAGGCTTCACCGCATCTCTTCCCTCTCACTCCATTCGCATCTCCAAACATTCGCATCTCACCCCTCTCACTCCATTCGCATCTCTCCCTCTCACTGCCCTAGCTTCATTCGCGCACATACTCTCCCTCATCTCTCCCTCTCGTTGCGTCTCTCCCTCTCACTAAATCTGCGAATTGAGAAGAAAACGCAGAATGCGTCACAACGACCTCACCACGACGGCACCACTGCAACCTCGTCACTGGGAGCCCCACCACGAGACACCGCTGCAACCACCACACTGTCGCTCCAGAATTCGTCTTCAAGCATATGTCACGCACTGTTCAGAAATCTTCCTCCAGAAATCTTCAACCATCTGTCCAGAAATCACTGTGAGAGTGGTAAGCATCTTCGCTCTCTCTTCCTCTCCCTCGCTTTTGTTTTCTCCGCTCTCGCTTGAAACCCTAATCCTCTCCCTTCGTTTTCATTTTCTCCGCTCTCGCTTGAAACCCTAAGTTTTGCGGCTTGGCCTTGAGGCGTGTTTTTGACTTCTGCATCTAATTTATTGAAGTAACTACTTCTAGGTTGATATTGTTGACTTCAATGGCAGTTTAGTGTCTCGTGTGCGAGATCTTGCTGGTGCTAATCCGATAATATTGGTGGTGACTAAGGTAAGAACATGTGTGTAGCTTATTATTATTTTTAATAGGATTTTGAATTTACAATTATATAGATTTCATACTTAACCGAATGTTGTTTTTGTAGGTTGATCTCCTTCCAAGAGATTCTAATCTTAATTGTATTGGGGATTGGGTTGTAGAGGCTATTACAAAAAAGAAGCTGAAGTATGTATATAATTGCTTGAGATTATATGAATCCAATTCTCCATTTTATCTTTTGTAGAACTAAAAGGAACTTCATGCTGGCCGAAATTTTAACTTATCAAATTTTAATTACTGATATTCATTGCAGTGTTCTCAGTGTCCATTTAGTTAAATTAGTTTCAAATGGTTATTTTATTTATCATTTTCCCTAATTTGTTTATGATTGATGTTCAAAATTAAAAATAGAAACCCTTTTGAGTATTATGAAATTTGCCATTCTGGTAGGTAGATGAGTGGTTTATGAGCAGTTAAAAGAGAAAAATGTTTAGTGGAGATGGCTTCGGTTGGTGTTGCACCAACTTCAGATATGAGAGAAACTAGTGGTCACGCAGGAGGAGGTGTTGATAGGTTGCCAGAGGAAATGAATGATAAGAAAATTAGGGATGATAGAGTATGTTACCCTCTCTGTTAATTGAATTCTTCACACTTCATATTATTTTGTGTGTGTGTTTTTTTTGGTTTTAAATTTGAGAGCCAGTTGCTCACAGTTTGATTCTCTCGTAGGAAATGGAAGCCATAGTTACAGTTGTTGATGGCAATGGAACGGAGTCTGGACATATCATTGTGACTACTATTGGCGGTAGAAATGGTCAGCCGAAGCAGGTATACCTTCTCCCTTTATTTGTCTATTATCAAATTTCAATTGTTTGTGGGGTTTGGCATCATTCAACTCTCGTAATCTCATTTGCCGTGCTTACCTCATGCTGCTTGGAAGGGCTAATTAAACAATTAATGCTCCAATTTGATATTATAATTTGTGTAAATATCCCCTCAATACTTGATCTGTTGATCTTGTCATTGCTTTAGCCTTTTAAAACCGAGTTGGCTTTATTGATGATTTGATCTGTTGGATAGGTGGCCTTGCTTTTTGAGAGAGTGTCAATATCTTTAACATGTAATAAATGGTCCATTTGTTGTTTGTTCTGGTAGGTTCTGGGCACTCCAACAAGAGAATAGATTAAATGCATGAGCTGTGAGTATACATCTTCTTGCAGACCTTTTGTTGTATACTTGCAGGCCTTAAGCCCACTAGTACATCCTCTTGAGTAGCACCAGGCCTATCAGCTTGTTACGTGTAATGGGCTGTTTTAGCTTTTAGAGATACTCAAAGTAGAAAACTTGTTTGCAAAGTTCTCATTTCTAACTTGCTATTCCTCCTGCCAAAAGCATTGGAAACTATCCCTGCGAGAAGACCCCAAGCCACCGCCATCGCTGTTGCTGCGCCATCGCTGGGAGCCATTGCTGTGCCGTCGCTGGGAGCCCTACCACGGGCCATCACTGCTGTCTCGATCGCTATCTTGCTGTCTCGCTATCTTTCTCTGCTGTCTCGAGCTATCTTGCTGTCTCGCTATCTTTCACTGCTGTCTCGAGCTATCTTGCTGCCTCTGTGAGGGTTTCATTTGATGGTGTTGCTATAGCATTTCATTGGAGTGAGGTATTTAACTTCTCAGGTCCTAGCCTCTTTCATCTGCATATAGATATGTACGATTGTCTTCGCTTTCGTTTTCAGTGGATTTATCTGTTCTTAAACAGATTTACGATTTCGTTGATTTTCTCAATATAACCTTCTTCATAGTGTAGACAGTGGTTTTTATTTGATTGTTGAGAAAAATTAACGAAATATATGGGGGTTTTATTGGAAACAGAAATCTTGTAAGGGAGGAAATGGTAATTTATGGTAACCAGAAAGATATTTTCTTACTTAAGAAAACAATTTCTTCAAATTGATGCCCTGTTTTGTCTGTATATACCAGCAACAAGTTACTTTGGCAAAAAAGAAATATTCATTGGACAGCAAACACTTTCATAGATTTATTGGCTAAATTCACCACACATGCTATATTTGAAGAAACAAACTATTGGAAATAAAGTTAGTTTTGCATGCTCCTCAATTTAAAATCAATGTCTGTATCAATTACTGGTATCAAACAAAATTTTTAATATTCTGGAACAATGTTCATTTCTATATGTACGATTTTAACATAAAAAATAATTTAACCTTTGCAGTACAACAGAAGCAGCAAATGAAGCCTCAAAGGCATACAGTTCAATTTGGTGAATTGACCGGCCTTGCTATTGGGCCAAATTCAGTAAGGTTCAACACTTCTGCACCGAGTATGTTATATATTATAACAACGTACAGACACACTTCTGCACCGAACCAGTCAGGACTATGGGCTATCCTTACTTATTACACTCTAGGATTTGCTCCTGCTGCAAGTATAGGTATGAAATCTTATTAATTTCCCTATATCAATAAATTACCATTCCTTGCATGTTTATGATTATTAACAACTTTGCAATTTGGGGAGAAATATTTTGAAAGTTGAATTGATTTATACAATTCTATAGTTTGTTTGCTTTACTGACTTGCAAGTAGCAAGAAATAATCCGATTCAAAAATGACTTATATAGTTGTTACAGACTTTTCAGTTATCAGCATTTTTCTGCATTCATCAGGTAAGTCTGTCTCTATTCCGGTTCATTGCTGCTGCTTGTTTTCTTACTTGGTTCGCACAACTTTAATAAAGTCCTTTGCAGGTGATATTGAATCGTGGATGATATGGGGCTATTATGCTTCTCCAATGATGTATGGTCAGAATTCCATTGCCATCAATGAATTCCTTGACAAAAGATGGAGTGCTATAAGATCCTGCACTTTGCTTCTTTCAATTTGTTTTGGAAGTTATTTTGTTTTGCATGTCTAACTCTTTTCACTATATTTTCTCTCACTCACAGGTGTTCTAATCGAGTTTACCCGGTGATTCCGGGCCAATGTATGTTTTTTTTCCCTTTCAAGTTTCTGTTTTTGTTGGATTTATTTTTTATGATTAAGGTTCACTTTGTTCTTATCCCTTTCGATTTGTTTACTGTATTTTTGGATTTGTGTCTCATTACTTTTTTAAGCATTTTGTTTGATGGTTTAATCTCCTTTTGTTGTTTTTAATGTACATGGGACCTTATTTAACTGGTCTATTTACTTATTGTAGCTGGTCTATTTGCTTAAATTGTATCTCTTAATGTTGGACTATTTGATTGTTACTGAAGAATTTATGTTCTTAGGGTATAACATTTTTTCACTCTAAAGGTCTGCTCAAAATCATTGGAGTAGTGGAGTGAGATTCATTCTATTTTAGATATTAGTTCAACAAGTAATCTCTAGTGTCAAGAAAGACTTAAAAGGATCATGAACAAGCAACTAAGCAAACAAAGTATGACTGTTTGAATAATTTATTCCAACTGCAGATCAAAGAAACTTCAACATTTTTGATGTAGAGCATTATGCTCTGTTTGCATTCTACTGATTCTATTTAGAAGTGAGTGGAGTTGTATTTTTGTGAATTCTATATCAGTTCCTGACAATGCTGCAGAGATAGCCAAGAAAAAGGAACAAGAGCGACAGAGGTAGGAAAAGCTTGCAAAAACTAGTCGATTGAGTCGGTATAGGTGTCGCAACCGCAGCAGGAGTCACAGCCGTTCCCCACCAAGATATAAATCATTAACCTTTGGTTTAATGGAGACGTTCAGCATACAAAATTCGTCACCAACCTTGCCTCAAGTTGGGTTGGACATATTGGCCACATCGAAAATACTTGAGGAAACGCTATGTTTATCTTTGAGTAATTTGTATTCGAGAACTAGGCAACATATTTGAGTCTGAGTTAGGGGGAAGAGGTGATGTGAATCATGTTATTTTTAGGCTGATAATTATTTGAGATTATGCTGAAGATTTTGTAATATGCACTTGAGATTGTGGTGTTTCATCTTTTAATTATTTGATATCACTTTTGAATTGTTGTTATTGTTACATATTTACTTGTTTCTGGTTGTGAATTTAATGAAGGAATCACATGCTCATGAGCTGATTGATACAATAATTTGAACCTCATTTTTTTTTTTTTAAAAAAAGAGACTTTTCATATCGGTTCCCATAGAAAACCGATGTTAAAAATCAGTATTCATATCGGTTCCCATATAAAACCGATGTCAAATGTACGCTTATATTTGATAAAAAAAACCGACTTTCCATAACGGTTCTAGGGGCAACCGATATAAAAACAATTTTTCATAACGGTTCACGAACCGATATGAAATGTCCCTATTTTTTATATCTCCTTTTTCGGCATCGGTTCAGGAACCGATATGAAATGTCAATTTTAACCGATATGAAATGTCCCTATTTTTTATATCTCCTTTTTGGCTTGATCCCAGGCATTTGTCTTGGTCGAGGAGAGTCGCAGAAAAGATATGTGTGACTTTAGCTTGCAGCTTTCATGTTTTTGCCGTAGGAGCCTGTGCTTCAAATACTTTTACTAGAATGGGCCCTTGGTGAGTGGGGTGCATTTGATGCTTTTACTTCATGTCAGCCCGTTACTGGTTGTCCCTAAGTCGGTATTGGTGTATCTGGTGATATATTTTCTAAAATCGTGTGAAGAGGGGAGGCTAGAGGAAATTCAGCTTCCACACTATGAAGGGTGATGCGGATATTTGTGCTTAGGGTTGCCTTTGCATTTGACATCAGTGTAAGTCTTTGGTGCGCCTTGCTTGAAGCTAGAAGTCTTGGTGTTTAGATGAGGAGTGCTTGTTGGCTTAGTTTTTGGAGGTTCAACATCAGGCTTTGTGTCTTCGGTCCTGCTAAGGAGCCGGTGTTTTCAAATCCCCCTAGAGTCTTTGTTTCATAGAGCTTCGGGATCATCATCCTCTTGCTTTTTTACGTTTTTTGTTTCCTTTATTTTTCTTCTAGTTTACCTTTCCTTTCCCTTCGCCAATGTGAGCTTTTGGTTAATTTTTGGTGTAATTGGGGGTGGCTATCTTTACTCCACCTCGTTTGATCACTGTAATTTTGAACTTGGTGTATTTTATTTCCACTCGCTTGAGCACATGATTGGACACTCTCTCAAACCCTTCCTAGAAGGTGGGGAGAGTCGTGTCAATGATGCTTAGCTTTGTGGCTATGAATGTCATGAGCATTACTTATCAAAAAAAAGGGGGAGAAATCTATGAGAATAACAACTAAGAATTCAGAATTTTAAAAACTAATACATTGTGTATTGTGTTTTAGAGTATGTCTCTTTTTGGTGTTTTATTGAACCTTCTTTAGATCTTATCAAGAAACCAAGTTTTCTTGTGGCGATCATTCCCTAGGCTAAGCACGTCTTCTTTCTCTCAATGAATTAAGAGTGTGGCGCCATCCCATTTCTTATCTTCTCCATATTTTTCTTATTTCTTCTTTCTTGTTCTTATCTTTTATTTTTCCAATTAAGTTTACACATCTATTGCTTGTGTTATTTAACCCGAATTCACATAGATGGACAACTACTCATATGGGTAGCCATCAAGTGGTATCAAAGCCAAGTTGTTGGGTTGGATAATTTTTTTTCTTTGCATCATGTGGAATTCTAGATATAGAGACATGTATTATAAAAATGAATGTCTAGAAAATTCACTTGAGAAGTATAAGGTTGGTGATTGGTTGAAGAAAAGCCATGAGAAAATAGATAGAAAAAAGAAGAAAATAGTAAGAGAAAATAAGAGGACCGGTAGAGAGTGAAAGAAGAATGAGAAGAGATGAGAGAATGGAAAGAGAGATTGCTACCCGTAACTAAATATTATGGACGGATCTCCGTAAAGCCGAAGAGAAGTATGAAGAAAAAGAGAGCGAAAAGAAAGAAAAAAAGTGAGGAAAAAGAAAAAGAGAGTGAAAAGAAAGAGGATTTGAGAGAAAAGGAAATAGAAAACAATGGTGTCTTTTTGGATTCTTGTTATAATTCTAACATTTTTCCTAGTTGTGATGATTTTATTATCAAGAAGATTGTGGATGATTTTAGCCTATTATTTATAAAGTCACATCAGCACTTAACCGCTACATATACATTTTTTAACTGTGTTAGATAGGAATTGAACGGAAATGTCAATGGTAAAAATATTAAAAATGTTAAAAGACTTAGTTGATAAAAAAAATATAAATGACCCAACTTATTACAAAAAATAACTTAAATGAGTTGTTGAGTAATTTTTTGGCTAAAGTGCTCCCGGGGTCCTTATCTTTATTTAAAGTAACGAATTAGTCCTTTATGTTTTTTTTGTCCCAAATAAGTCCTTTATTTTTCGAATTTTTGACACATAGATCCTTTTCCGTTAATAGTGCTGATTTATGTGTCAAAAAAAGGATTTATGTGTTAAAAATTTGAAACATAAATGACTGATTTGGGACAGAAAAGGATTTATGTGTCAAAAATTTAAAACATAAAAGACTGATTTGGGACAAAAAAAAGATAAAGGACCAAATCGTTACTTTAAATAACGATAAGGGACCTCGGGAGCACTTTAGCCTTATTTTTTTCTATTTTTATCGGTAGATATTGCAATAAGTTTACTTACTACGTGTAGACTAATTAAACAGAAATGATATATGGACCAATTTTGGTACCAAAAATTGAACCAATATATGGATACACATACTAATACGTATTATACTAGTGGCTTTTCAACTAATTTTTTATTTTTAATTAAATATAAGTGTTTAAATCTAAAAAAAAAGAAAAAATATCTCTCTCTTTCTCATCGCGTTCTTCCTCTCTTCTCTTTCATTTGCTCTATTTTCTTCTCTTCTCTGCAACTACTGTTCTCCTCTTGCTTTCCCTCTTCGATCTGGACCCTTAATCGTAACTCATTGTCATCCCTGCGAAGCAATCGTTCTGTTTAAGAAAGAAACCGCACTCCGCCCGGTCAAGAGAAAGAAAGCGCGAGAGAAGCCATAGTTGTGCTCCCTCTGTGGTGTGTAAACCACTGCGCCGTCTCCACAAACGCACGGCGTCCGTCTCCTCAAAAGTTCACTCGTCGGTCACTGGCGTCCACTTTTGCAGTGTCGTCTCGTAACCACGGCGCCGTCTTGCATGTAGTTGTTTCCATTTTTGGAATAAGGTTTGCCCACTCTTCCTTTTCACCTCTACATGTCTATTTCTTTCTTTATTTGCTTCAGCTTTCAGAAATGAATTTGTGTGGTTAGGGTTTTTCTTTGTTCCCATAGAAATTACTGTAAACCAGGAAAATAAAGGAGTTTTTGATGTTGGGGATGAAATTGTGGTCTGATAATAGTTGATTTCCATAGCTTGAGTTGCGCATGGCTTGCCTAATTTAGTCTTTCATTTTGTTCTTCTTATGTTACTGTTGTGATGTGATGAATTTGAAATTACTTTTAAGATAAGAACCCTATATATTGAGTTTCTGTTGTGGTTAAATCTAATTTGTGTTCTGGTTGTTTGTTCATTCCAATTGCGTTTTTTCTATGCATAAGGCTCAAATATAATATTTTGCTAAGGTTCAGTCCCACTCCAATTGATGTAATTACCAAGATGTGAGTTTTGAAATGTTTTTAGAAAGTATTGAAAATCAGAACTATAATAGATAAATTTGCTGGAACTAGAAATATCCATATATAGGTGATGTGGCCTCCAAAGAGATTCATTTCCAATTTCAGGATCCTTTTGGTCACTACTCATGCTTATATTGCTTGAAGTAAAATCTCAACATAATTTGCATTGTTACTTGGTGGCAGCTAATCCTTATAATATTTGACATTAAATGATCTTCTGAATTTTGGAAAAAAATTCCCAAATCTATTTTTCTTTTAGATTTTCTAAGTTTTTTAGATGCACAATTTAATTTGATTCATAAAACTTGTCTTCAACAACCACTTTATGCATGCCTGCAGAATATTAGAATATCAGAGAGAAGCGTTTGTTACTAGTGCTATGTTGGATCCTATCCGAGAGAATGTGATATAGGGGGAAGTGTTTGTTTATAAAGGGAATGACGGTTAGGGTGGGGTGGGGGTGAATCATTTTCCAAGTAAAAACTTATGCTGAGTATCCCACTTCCAAATAAAAACTTATGACTTCACCTAATAAAAACATGCACAAATCTATACTCAAAGACCTTCCCATGTCTCCTTCTATAGATTCCTAATTTAGACCAACAAAATGATAATGACTATTGTGAACCCATAATCTGATGCAATCCAACAAAACTAGGAGAGATGTCATGAGGAAAATAAACTAGAGATCAAGTATATGTTAGCTTGAAAACTAAACATGAAATTATATCAACTTGTAACAGAAATTAGCATGCCTGCAGCAACTATTATGGCAAAGCATATTGGAAACAACTCCATTATATTTCTGATTTCTAAGATTAAAACAGTTTGGTCATGATTGTAGTAGTAGAGACAGAAAGACAGGATGTTTAGTCTATCATTTTCATTTTTATTTTATGTGAACGGTTAGTGTGTCCACTAGTTTTTCTACCTAATTTTTGTTTTCTATGAAGGCCTTATGGGGTTTGAGTCTTCTTTCATGTTGTGCAGTACAAGATTTGGCTTTCCTTTGCTTATACATACTCCATTGAATATATTATGGAGGAAGCTACATGTTTACCAATCATGTAACTTCAACCACCAATTATTTCATTAGCTCCCTAATCACTAATCATTACATCTTAATCTCTTCTTTTTCTTCGTAGGTGGAAACTGATATGGAGAATCCCTTGCTTGTGAGATGACATTATAGGTTTGTAAGAGGAGGAGGAGGAGCCATTACTGCAATACAAGGAACAAAACAAACAAGTCAAACTACTGAACGGAATGAATCTGTGACATATCACATATCATATAAAGGTATATAAAAAGATAGTAAATCCAATCATTGTAATGTTTATATGAATATTTTTTACCTGCATGTTTTCCTTTTGGAATATATTATATGACTGGGTGGGAATTATTATAACAAGTTCTAGGTAAAGTGGTTTAGGCCATACCTAATGTTTACTAGGGTATGTATGTTATCTGCTTTCTATTAAAATTAAGGGTCATTCTGATTCCACTCTCCATGTGATTGTGGTTTTATTTTTCAACTTTAATACTAATACTATTATTTATAGGGAAAGTGTGAATTGCATGACAAAATATTTACTAATTTGCCATTGCTGAATTGGTGGACTCAAATATAATATTTACTAATTTGCCATTGCTGAAAATACAAATATACATAATTGATTTTTATTGCGCAGTACCGGTGTAACACACACATATATCTGGAAATCCATGGATAGTGCGGATGGTGAGGGCATAACAGTTGACGACTCCAACGATGACGTTGCACGTTGGGAGCCTGCAATCGGGATGTGTTTTGCTTCATTGGATGATGGGAAATCATTTTATGGTGGGTATGCATTAAGAAAAGGTTTTGGATGGAAAACTAGAACATCAATAAAGGGAAACGATGGGGAGATCAACTATGTAAATCTTGCATGCTCGAGAGAGGGGAATACGTCGAAGATGTCAAAAATTCCATGTTCATTGAAGACACTTCCGACTAAGGTCAGCAATTGTCCTGCCAGGTTAGCTTTGAAGTTACGAACAGATGGATTATGGGAAATCAAAAAATTTGAAGGTGAGCATTGTCACGAGATGAGCCCCACTAAGGCAAGGTTGTTTAGGGTTAACAAGAAAATAAATCTGCGTGTGAAGAGAACAATCCAAATCAATGATGAAGCGGGAGTCAGGATCAACAAAACTTTCCAATCTCTTGTTACAGATGCGGGAGGGCATGCAAATATACCGTTTTGTGAAAGGGACGTGAGGAATTATGTCAACAAGGAAAGGCGTTCAATTGGAAAAGGAGGTGATGGGAAGACATTGATTAGTTACTTTTATCAAATGAGGGAACAAAATTCGAAATTCTTCTATGAACTTGATTTGGATGATGGTTTTCACGTCAGGAATGTCTTTTGGGCCGACCCAAGAAGTAGAGCTGCTTATGAATATTTTGGAGATGTGGTGACATTTGATACAACATATTTGACCAATAGATATGACATGCCTTTTGCTGCGTTTGTAGGTGTGAATCACCATGGTCAATCAACATTACTTGGGTGTGGTCTAGTTTACGGAGAAGACACGAGGTCATTTGTGTGGCTTTTCCAATCATGGCTTCGTTGCATGCTAGGAAAGACCCCCGTTGGTATTGTCACTGACCAATGCACGGCTATGAAAAATGCCATTGAGTTAGTCTTCCCTATGACTCTTCATAGGTGGTGTTTATGGCATATCATGAAAAAAATACCTGAAAAACTCAGTGGATTTGGCGAATATCACAAGATAAAGGCAGCAATGAAACAGGCGGTTTATGATACTTACACAGAAGCTGATTTTGAAGATAAGTGGTGTTCATTCGTAGACAAATTTGAGCTTCAAAACAATGAATGGTTAAGTGGTTTGTATAAGGAGCGGCATAGATGGGCACCCACATTGTTAAGGAAATATTTCTGGGCGGGCATGTCAACAACACAACGCAGTGAAAGCATACATGCTTTCTTTGATGGATATATCAATTCAACAACAACTCTTGGTCAATTTGTAAAACAATATGACAATGCTCTCAATTGTTGGTTTATTAACCATCAACTATCATGAATAATATTCTATTTTTTGTCTTTCCAATGATTAACAGTCACAGAGATTTGTTGATTCTAGAGCAAAAGATGATAGCAGCACTTGAATAACAGTCACTGGTGAAAGATGCACTTAAAATAGCAGCAGTTGCGTTTTGGTCTCATTTTGCACTACACTTCCACCGGT
This sequence comes from Astragalus membranaceus, assembly GCA_039519185.1. Classification (NCBI taxonomy): domain Eukaryota; kingdom Viridiplantae; phylum Streptophyta; class Magnoliopsida; order Fabales; family Fabaceae; genus Astragalus; species Astragalus membranaceus. Next base: position 190,659,291 of record CM076847.1, read on the forward strand.
AGAAGTTGCACTTAAAATAGCAGCACTTGCGTTTTGGTCTCATTTTGCACTAGATTTCCACCACTAGATTTTGCACTACATCTATTTTGGACAAAAAGCTTCGGTCAAATAATTAACCATTCAAAATCTGAAATTATTTTCAATAATGGAGTCTCGAGGGATACAAAGCAGCTGATGACATTTTATGTTGCAGGGAGAGCTACACGAAAGCGGCACAAATCACATTCTAAAATCATATCCCCTTTATGCTGATGACATTTTACTATTTTGTATGGCAGCTCAAGAGGAAGCAAGACAACTTCGGTCAAAGAATTAACCATTCAAAATCCGATTTTAGATTGAATTTTATCTCTTCATCACACTTTTCAATGTTTATAGGCAGTCACACTTACAAATCAGCTATTTTTTTGAGAATTCCAATCAAACACATTTTATTTCTACTTGAATGACCTTTTTTAATGCTTTCATAATTAGTTACTTAGAGCCATTTTGCTGTTGAAGCCATTTTAGGTACTATTTTTCCTGGGACACCCTTCAGTTTTGATGTCAAGAGATATCAAATTAACAACAACTATTCGCAGTACCTAAAATTCAAACGGGTGAATGCAAGGACATGACCTAACCCCTATGCGAATATATGACATATGAAGGTTCATAGTACCCTACATTGGTGTCCCATGTATCCACACAGTCATATGTCATAATGGTTTTGAAGTAAGGAGGGTTGGCTATTGTGTTAAAAAAGTTGGTGAATTGCTTGGCTAACTTGGACATTGCTCTTGGCAACTCAAATGAAAGGACATGACCTAACCCCTATGCGAATATATGACATATGAAGGTTCATAGTACCCTACATTGGTGTCCCATGTATCCACACAGTCAAATGTCATAATGGTTTTGAAGTAAGGAGGGTTGGCTATTGTGTTAAAAAAGTTGGTCAATTGCTTGGCTACCTTCGACATTGCTCTTGGCAACTCAAATGAAAGGACATGACCTAACCCCTATGCGAATATATGACATATGAAGGTTCATAGTACCCTACATTGGTGTCCCATGTATCCACACTGTCATATGTCATAATGGTTTTGAGGTAAGGAGGGTTGGCTATTGTGTTAAAAAAGTTGGTGAATTGCTTGTCTACCTTGGTCATTGGTCTTGGCAACTCAAATGAAAGGACATGACCTAACCCCTATGCGAATATATGACATATGAAGGTTCATAGTACCCTACATTGGTGTCCCATGTATCCACACAGTCATATGTCATAATGGTTTTGAAGTAAGGAGGGTTGGCTATTGTGTTAAAAGAGTTGGTGAATTGCTTGTCTACCTTGGTCATTGGTCTTGGCAACTCAAATGAAAGGACATGACCTAACCCCTATGCGAATATATGACATATGAAGGTTCATAGTACCCTACATTGGTGTCCCATGTATCCACACAGTCATATGTCATAATGGTTTTGAAGTAAGGAGGGTTGGCTATTGTGTTAAAAAAGTTGGTCAATTGCTTGGCTACCTTGGACATTGCTCTTGGCAACTCAAATGAAAGGACATGACCTAACCCCTATGCGAATATATGACATATGAAGGTTCATAGTACCCTACATTGGTGTGCCATGTATCTACACTGTCATATGTCATAATGACTTTGAAGTAAGGAGGGTTGGCTATTGTGTTAAAAAAGTTGGTCAATTGCTTGGCTACCTTGGACATTGCTCTTGGCAACTCAAATGAAAAGACATGACCTAACCCCTATGCGAATATATGACATATGAAGGTTCATAGTACCCTACATTGGTGTCCCATGTATCCACACTGTCATATGTCATAATGACTTTGAAGTAAGGAGGGTTGGCTATTGTGTTAAAAAAGTTGGTGAATTGCTTGGCTACCTTGGTCATTCGTCTTGGCAACATGAACCTGATGTCATTTACAACATTTACATATACTTAACGGGATTGTCACAATTGACTACAAATAAGGGTACTATGACTGTGTTAAAAAAGTTGTTTTGCACTAAATTTCCACCAGTAGAAGTTGCACTAAAGTGGGTACTATAACCAAGGCACTATGACTGTGTTAAAAAAGTTGTCACCAACATTTAGTGCAACTTCTACTGGTGGAAATCTAGTGGTATATGTCATAATGGTTTTGGACTAAGGTGGGTTGGCTATTGTGTTAAAAAAAGTTGGTTAATTGCTTGTATACCTTGGTCATTGGTCTTGGCTACTCAAATGAAAGGAGATGACCTAACCCCTATGCGAATATCTGACACAGTTAATAAAATCTCATCATTCAATTTGAAATTTACCAAAACATTCAAAATCAATTGATACCGAAGGAGCATTTGATACATAATCATTGAGAAAATATCAATTACAGTTAAGAAATGTACAGCTATAGCCACTCCAAAATAACAATTAATAAATGTACAGCTATAGAGGCAGTGACCATCGGGCTTTATTTCACAAAAGTCAAACCAATAGGCTTCAACTTCTTTCCGAGTTTCTCATTTTCAACCATACGATCACTTATAATGTCTTTCTGCTCTGCTTGAATTTTCTGTTCCCTGTCGATTTCTTGTTGAGCTTATTTGTCGCGCCTCTGAAACGATCGTCACAACATTGTTAACAACTTCCCCTTGAACAATGATACTCAGTAACTCTTCAAAACGGGTGCACTAAAAAATCACAATTATTCAAATTGTCAATTTATTTGAAAGGCTTGAAAAGTGTTAAATGAAAAACCTGAAAATCAAAAAGTGTTATCGTAACACAATACTATTGCCAAATCAAGCAAAAACCAATTCTCATTCCTTTCGTGTTCCAATGAGTCCAACACATACATCTTCCTTTCGTGTTTGTTTAGCACGTAGCACACCCAATGCCCATTAAACACGGCTGGTGCAAAAATCAAAAACATGTATACAAGTTAATTAGGTAATTTTCATAATTTGAACATGTACAACAATGGGACCCAAAGAACTCCAAATACACGCTTACCAAATTGGAAGACCGTAAGAGATAAATGGATTTTTTTGGCTGAATAGCATTATTGTATAATTAATCACTCACTCCACAACTAGTTGTGAGTATACTTGCTCAAATCAAAACCATTCAATGCTACTACTTATCAGTATAATGCATTATAGAAATTCAATGCACTTTACTATATATGTTAAAGGCCAAATAATTACACGATTAAGAATTTGCATATATGAGAACTTTATGCAACCATTAGAGCACCAGCACATCCTAAAAGTTAAAGATATCAATGAACTTATCTCTTATAGTGCCCAAACCGATTCACAATGCCCTTTTTTTTCAATTGACTACCCCCAAGCTAAAACATATAGTGAAATCCAGCAACCCACCAAAACAACTCAACAATACCCCCTAAAAAATAATGATATTTCAACTCATGTGATGAATAGAAAGGAAATGACACTGGCCCAACTGTTTTAATCTTAGAAATCAATTAGGGACAGATTCACTGCACAAGGAAAATAATTTTGGGGCAAATTCGAATTTGGGGGAAAATCAATTATTAGGGTTTGTTTTAGGGAAATACCTATCCTGTGGAAGAGGAGAACGAACAGAGGTATGTCACGGAATATTCACTGTGGTGGTCCGGTGGCGTCCGCGTGAGGAAGAGGTGAGTCCCAGTGCCGTCAACAGTGGCCTTATGTGCCTCCTACGTCTTACTTCGTGCTTCCTCTCCATGGCTTTCATCCTCTCGTCCTTCTCTCACCTCTCACCTGTAAGTGTTTGTTACGGTGAATGAGAAAATTGAGAATAGGAGCTTTTTAAGATACAACTTGGAGAAGAAGGGGGTTGCAAAGAAGGAGAAGAAACGTGAATCAAGAGAAGCAAAGGAAGAGGAAGGAAATGCGCAGAGGAGGAGGAAAGGCAAGCGAGAGTTTCTTTTTTTTTTTTGCTTTTAAAATTTCAATTTTCTAATATCATTTCAGATCAGATTGGGACCCACTGTATTTACCTCCATATACGTATATTGGTTCAATTTTTGGTACACAAATTGGTCCAAATATCATTTCTGCTAATTAAAACCCAAAATCTAATGAAACGTTGAGAATGGAATGTATGTGGAATTGAAGAGATCATGCGTTTGAGCGAGAACGAAGGAATAGAGGGGAAGACCTTTGTGGTCACGGGTGGACTCGGATTCGTAGGATCTGCTCTGTGCCTGGAACTCATACGAAGAGGTGCTGAAGTGGTCCGAGCCTTTGACCTCCGAAAATCTTCTCCTTGGTCGCATATTCTAAAGGACAAGGGAGTCAACTGCATACAAGGTTGGTTCGATATTTATTTTCATTTCAGATCTGAATGTCATTTGTATTTTCCACTGTGTTGTGATCTGATAGTGATCGTGAATGAAAATTAATTAGGGGATGTTACCCGGAAAGAGGAGGTCGAACGGGCCCTCCGTGGTGCCGATTGTGTATTCCACCTTGCGGCCTTTGGAATGTCAGGAAAAGAGATGCTCCAATTTGGTCGTGTTGATGAAGTCAACATAAATGGGACGTGCCATGTTCTGGACGCTTGCCTAGACCTTGCCGTCAAAAGGCTTGTCTACTGCAGCACATACAACGTTGCCTTTGGCGGTCAACAGATCATCAACGGAAATGAGACCATGCCTTATTTTCCAATTGATCGCCACGTTGATCCCTATGGCCGCAGTAAATCAATTGCTGAACAGTTGGTTCTAAAGAACAATGCTCGCCCTCTCAAGTACTCTTATATAACTCACTTGCCTTTTACATTCTATCTCATTTCACTATTACTACCGATATTATGCTCTGCCTCTGCTGGAACCTACCAACCATCTTGATACATTAGTGCCCAAATTAATTTAATTTAATTAATAAAGCTAATGATTATGTTTAAATAAGCTCCTTTCTTTCCTATATATGGTTAGTTACTACTTTGCTTGCATGACCTTTCCATCCTCTCAAGGAACCACACTGGGAATCATCTTTACACGTGTGCTGTTCGTCCCGCTGCAATATATGGACCAGGTGAAGACAGGCACCTTCCAAGGATCGTAACCATGGCAAGGTTGGGTCTGATCCTGTTCAGGATTGGCAACAAAACTGTAAAATCGGATTGGGTTTTTGTGGATAATCTTGTCCTGGCTCTCATATTGGCAAGTATGGGACTTTTGGATGACAATGCTGGCAAGGGAAAACCACCTATAGCTGCTGGCCAGGCGTACTTTATATCCGACGGTGATCCTTTCTCTTAGTCTTTGATAATGTCTATTAACAAACAAGCTACGTTGGAAATTTGACAAGCAACTGCTATGCTGAGTCTTCTTAATTTTCTTCAGGTTCACCTGTCAATTCTTTTGAATTCCTCCAACCTTTACTCAGGAGCCTGGAGTATGAACTACCAAAAACTTCCTTAGCTGTTGAACATGCTCTTGTTCTTGGCAGGATTTGCCAGGGTGTTTATACCATCTTATATCCATGGCTTAATCGGCGGTGGCTCCCTCAACCATTCATCCTTCCAAGTGAAGTACACAAGGTTAGTACTTCCTCTCAAAATCTAGCAGCCGAATAGTTGGAGACTCGTATATGTAGGCCTAGAACATGTAAGGTGAGTAGGGAATAAAGTAAGTAATATTAACTATTAATAACCAGTTGCTCAATTTAGAGGAATGGAGTTCAGCCTAAAAATATGTTGGGCATTTTAAGTCTAGTTAAAAGTTTATTTTTGCATTAAGAACTTTAAATATACTATAAGGGTGCGTTTGATTTACTAAATTAAGAGACTGGACAAGACAACTTTAGTTATACCCTGTTTGATTTGAAAATCGGTCATTCTACTAGACAAAAGAGAGGACTAGGGACTAGATAAAAACACAAATTCTTGTGCCTCATTAAACCATAGTACAATTTTTTATACTAGGTACAGCCTATTTAAAATACCAAAATACCCTTTATATATAATCATAAAAAGTATTATAGTAAATTTTTCATTTTTTGTGTTGTGTTTGTGTGTACATCACAAAAAGTAGTCCAATGACTTAAAGGTTTGTCTAGTACTGTTCTGTCAAACATTTACCCATTTGCAAATCAAACATACCCTAAGGGCATCTTTAGATTGATCTATAGCTCAAATCTTTATGTAGGTCACACTATGTTCAAATTCTTAAAGGTTGTATTAAAGAGAATTAATTAAGAAAATCACTATATTCAATGCAATATTAATTTCAAAGCTAAAATATACTTTTGTTTTTTTTTTGACAATATACTTTTGGTTGTTCTTATCTTTGTTTTAAGTTTTAATTTGGTCCATATTTTATTTTTGGTTCCAAAATGTTACCTTATGTTGCCACACTATAGCAATGTGGTCCCTCTTTAATTTTTGTTTTAAAATGGTCCCTTTGGATCACCCATTCAGTTTATGTCATTAAGGGAAAAGAAGGTTCAACTGAAGCCATTCACACACACTTTGAACTTGCATGCATTTATGCTGAGAGGAATAAAGAAGAAACCTAGAGAGTTTAGAGAGAGAGAGAGAGAGAGAGAGTTTGAAATTTTGGAGCAGAAAGGAAGGAAAGATTACGAGATCTTCTCAATCACTATCCTCATCACCATCATCCCCCCTTTCTCCTCATCTCCATTGTTTTAATTCTAAACCCTCCCATTCCACAAATTTCAGAACCAAATCAGAAAATACTCAAAACAAACATAATCCAAAGTCATCCTCCAACCCACTACTAAACGTTTTCGCATGTCCCTTTCTAGTTGAAATTTGAAGCTAGGAATTAGATTGTTGCTAGAGGAACATTGGAGGAAGAAGATTGAAGCTAGAGCAATATCAATTAAGCTCATTTTCGTGGGTAGCTAAGGGAGAGAAGAAAAGTATCTGCTGGAAATTTTCTGGAGAAAACAGTTTGAGTTTTTCATTCTATGTTCATCAATTTTTTATTTTGGTAGCTCAAAACCTAAGGTGAACCTTGTTGTTTGCTTAAGGGCACCAATAAGATTCAATATTATTTAATAGACTAAATTTATTGCTCTGAATCAACATATTTGCAAGCATGTTTACGCCTTGTTTGACTCATAGAGTTTGAAGGAAAAAACAGTTTAAATAACGCTCAAATTCGCATGTTGTTTGAGTAAGTGGTGTTGAATTTGTGATTGTCTCTGTGTGTCTATAATAGAGCACACTCATATCTATTTATTTATAATAAAATAGGAATCAATTACATTTAAGACTCAATAAACCTAATTGATACTAATAAATACTAATTGATATGACAAATCATATCAGATATTCTAACATAATATATAGATATTATGAGACATTTTCTTATATTCTAACACTCTCCCTCAAGCTAAATCTTATTAAGCTTTTAGCTTGTTACAAAATATGTCCTTGAAGAAGAAAAACCAAACTGCAACAGTATTGGGCCAGCGGTACATGACAGCTGAGAGCATAATCGGAAGGTGTCACCACATCAAACTAAATCAAACTGGACCGGTGTTCACTCTGGCAGCTGAATTCCAAACTTGAAGATGCCACAACTTCAAAACAAAGAAGATATTGAGCAAGTGCTCACATCTTCGAAACCAACTTAAATAAGATTGAGACAGCGCTCACTCCGGCTGCTGAAACTCAAGCTGAATGAATGGATGATGTTGGCACAACTTCAAACAATATTTGGGCAGCGGAAACAGGAGCTGAAGCCCCAACTGGGAGAAGTACATTTTCAAACCAAAGAAACAATATTGGACCAGCGCTAACAGCAGCTGAAGTCCTAACTGAAGGTGTAACAACTCCAAACCAAACTGAAACATTTCATATGTGACTGGTGCCGTTGACTCAACTTGGACAACAAGACTACCAATGGACTATTTCATCTATAATTGGGGCCGACGACTCAACCTTGACGTGGTTGGACAACGGGACTACCAATGGACTATTTCATCTGTGATTGGGGCCGACGACTCAACCTTGACGTGGTTGGACAGCGGGACTACCAATGGACTATCTATAGTGTGCTCAGATTGTTAACTAGAGAGCTTGCCATTAGAGACTAATTTGAGACAAGACAAAAAGCACACTCGATAAGAGTGACTTGAACAGATGACCAACAGAAAAATAGACTAATGAACAACATGAAATGATATATCTTGACATAAATGCGGACTTAGAGGGCCAAGAATTGATATATCTTGACTAAATCAGACTAGAAACACTGAAACAATTAGAGACAGACCAAGAAACTGAATAGAAAATGACATGAAACCAAAGCTTCAGTGCATCACATTCGTAAGGACTTCTTGTACTTATACCACAAAAAAAATGGATAGACATCAAACCACACAACATAGTATACTACTTTTAATACTCTTTGGTCGGAACAGTTACACCAAGACTCATATGCAGGTACACAAAATCACTTCCAGTTTTAAGTTTTAACACTCAGCACCTTGGGAAGGGAGTTCCACAAGTGCTAGCAACCTTGCTAGCACACATGGACTAAGTTGTACAGGACTGCATGTTACTGCCATTGACACTTGAACTTCAACCAGAAACAGCACTAGAATAGTGCACAAAGCAATGCTTGCTGTTTTCATTTTCAGCTGAGGAATGATAGGATGTTTTGTGTTTGATTATAGAGGATGACGAACTGCTTCTGTTCTGGTCCAAGAAGAAACACCGTACACAATTACTCAACAAGAAACTGATGTGCTTCTGATATATTTGGAGATAACGAAGAGAGAGAAATGCACTGTTTGAATGGTATCACGTATAACAAGGGACTGAAACTGAAAAATAACCACAGATCCGGGACCAGGAGAGAGAAACGACGCCGACGATGAAAAGAACCACCAGAACGGTGGCCGGACGAGCCTCCACGCGCCCGTACGACGGACAGGCGTGAAACAAAGACGCTGACACTGTTTACGCGCGTGACGGTGCGTGACGGCCGAGATGACGGCGGCGTTTCAGTGGTGGGCGGTTCTGACTGAGGCGATTCTGACAGAGGTGGTGGTGCACGGAGATTTGGCCTGTGTGATGGGCTTCCGGACTGAACAGTGATAAAGGAGAGAGAAAACGGAAATTGGGCCTGAACATGGACGAAAAATGGTCTGATGAAGATGCACCTTTAAACAGTTTAGTAGATCGGCGAATTCCGCCCTTATTGATGGTGGTTTCGCTGGGGTTTTCTACTGGACGGAGAAATTGCGCGTGAGAGCGCATAGCGGTGGTTCTTGGGACGCGGTTTCAATGGTTGGCCGGTTTTGAGGAGTCGAACCTTATGGTGGGGTTGGTTGGCCGGAAAAGTCGCCGGAAGTGTGAGATACGGCGGGACAGCGATGGAAACAACCTCACGGAGTGCCGAAAAGAGACACGGCAGTGGAAGAGGGCAAACCGGAGTTGAAACACAGTTTGCCGAAAAACACGCCGGAATAATGAACACGGCGGAGGGAAGCAGAAAATAGGAAAACTATAAAAGTGATTGTAGTAGTGAAAAGGAAATAAATTGAAAAGTGAGAAAAGAGGTGCTGCCGACGGCTAATGCCGCCGCCGGCAGCGGTGGTGAGGCACAGAGACGAGGTCAGAAGATGAGAACCTGCTCTGATACCATGTTGAATTTGTGATTGTCTCTGTGTGTCTATAATAGAGCACACTCATATCTATTTATTTATAATAAAATAGGAATCAATTACATTTAAGACTCAATAAACCTAATTGATACTAATAAATACTAATTGATATGACAAATCATATCAGATATTCTAACATAATATATAGATATTATGAGACATTTTCTTATATTCTAACAAGTGGCATGAGCATGATGTTGACCTTTAATTGTTATTTTGTTATTGAATGTGTTGTATTGATTGTGAAATGTTAAGGTATGATTTTAGTTCGTTTTTGACAAGATTTAGTGTCAAAAACAGTTTAAAACAGAACCAAACAAATCAAAAATGCATGGGCGTGCACAGACCTAGAGGAACGGGCCAAAAGTGCATTGGACATGTTTACGCACGTTTGACACGTGCGCCCCACATGTTTTTGACCTGCTTGGCTCTATTTTTAACACTAAATCTTGTCCAAAACGAATTAAAATCATACCTTAACATTTCAATTTCGCAATCAAAACAACACATTCAATCACATCACATAAATAACAATTAAAACTCAATCAACGTGCTCAATTCACTTAATCAAACAATATGCAATAATTTGAGTAGAATTTAAACGATTTTTCCCCCTAACTCTATGAGTTTGAGGCCATTAAATAAGGCCTTAAGATGTGTGCAAATAGTGTGATTCAGAGCAATAAATTTAGTGTATCAAACAATAATGGAGCTTATGGTGCCCTTTAAACAAACTATTTTGTTTCAATAAGGTCCCTTATTTTGCAAAAGTTATGCTAATGTGGTCCTCTGCGGATAACAATTTAAACGGAAAGGTTCACATTGATATTACTTTGCAAAATAAGTGACTACTCTGAAACAAAAAATACCAGGGACCAAATTGAAAACTAAAATAAAGTTAATGAACCAAAAGTATAATTTAGCCTAATTTAAAAAATCTAAATCTTATATTAGTAATTCTTTAACCAATGTTTCAAACCATAATCTTTGCATTATATATATAATATTATATATATATATATATATATATATTTATATGTATATGACACGTGACAAAACATTTCAATAAAAAAATAATATACTACTACTTTTTTTTTTTGAGAAAATATACTACTACTAAAATCAAGATTATATTATTTTTATTTATCTAAATAGGCGGCTTAGCATGTCTAGAAGTTTTTTAATGACCTAAAATCTGATATTTTAAGCTAAATAGGTTTTTGGCTAAGTTACAATTTTTGTTCTCCAAGTTTTTCATCTTGGCGAAATTGATCTCTCAACTTATTTTGACAATTTTTGTTTTCCTAACATTTAAATGTTACTAATTCCATCTCCATCTTTTTTAATAGAACTTCTGAGCCTCCAAATCGTTTTTTTTTTGCAGTTTTTATTCCAAAAATCATAAATTTTGGAAAAATGGACGATAAGAAATGCAAGACCCCATAATTTTGGAGGATCAAAAGTGTAATTAAAAAAATATGGACCAAATTCACAACATTTAGATTTTCAGAAAGACTGAGTTTACTAAATAAAATCTGAAGGATCATTTTCACCAAATTGAAAAACTTGAGTGATAAAAAGTGCAACATAGCCTTACTTTTAAACAGCTCTGACTTAGGGTCTGCTTAATTATACTTTTAAAAATCGGTTTTTTGCATTAAAAGTTCACAAAAAACCAAAATTTGTTGTTTCTTAATTTTTTAAAAACACTAAACCGTTGTTAAATAGCTAATCAACACATTCTTAGTTTATTTAATAAATACTCTAGATCTTATTTGACCTATGTAGCTATGTCTAATGTTAAGAGTGTGTAAACTAGTTCCTTGTGTAAGTGCTAGTGAGCTACTTTAGTGTAGTAGCAGTGCTGGTGTGTTGCCAAGTGTGAAACAGAAACTTAGTGAAGTGTAATAAAGTGCAATGAGCTATAGTTAGTTAGTATCCGTAACAGATTTGTGATTCAGTTAGTTTGTAATAGAAGCATATAAATACCTTGTAATAGATGTGCAATGCAATAGAGTGAAATTTTCAGTTCCATTTCTGAGTTAGTTACCATTTCTGCTACCGTATGAATTCATCTTCCGTGCCTCTGTTCCAACATTTGGTATTCAAAGCTCAATTCTGAGAGAGAGAGAGAGAGACGCCAAGAAAGTGAGAGAAAACGAGAGAAAGTGAGGGTGAGTGAAGCCCAGAAATCGAGTGTTGGTGAGATTGAGAGAAATTTCATCAACTGAGTGTTGGTGAGGGTGCGAGAAACCATAAATTCAAGCCTAAACACGAGTGACAAGTGAGGACTGATTTCTTGATTGCGATGGCTACTTCTAATGGCCACTTTCTGGCAAACCTTCCGATCTTGGATGGGAAGAACTACGATAAGTGGTACATGAAGATGAAGGCGATCTTGGGATATCAAGATGTGTGGGAATTGATGACGAACATACTCAATGATTTGGGAGCGAATCCTACCGATGCGCAGAGAACGGCCGACGAAGAAGAAAGATTGCAAGGGGCTTTTCATTCTTCATCAGTGTGTGAATCAAGCAAATTTTGAGAAGATTGCGAGAGCCGAATCGAGCAAAGCGGATCCCAGGACCTTCCTCTGCAGTAGCAACCCCTCTTGTCAAGTCAATCATTCCTCAAGTCATACCTCAAGCCAATGTGTCTGTTTCTTCTCCTATACACATTTCCTCCACTAGTTCTCTTTGGCATAACCGTTTAGGTCATCCGAACATTCATGTACTAAATAGTGTGCTCTCTATGTGTAACAAACCTATTATCAATAAAAATAAGATTGACTTTTGTGTTGCTTGTTGCATGGGTAAACATCACAAATTGCCTTCTCAACCCTCTACTACTGTGCACTCTCATCCCCTTGAGTTAATATTCTGTGATCTATGGGGGCCTGCACCTATGGTGTCCTCCATGGGTTACAAATATTATATCTCCTTTGTAGATGCCTTTAGCCGTTACACCTGGATTTATTTTCTTAAAGTCAAATCTGATGCTCTTTCTATCTTCACACAGTTTCAAAAACTTGTTGAAAACCAATTTAATTGTAAGATAAAAGCTGTCCAATCTGATTGGGGGGGAGAATTTCGCCCTTTCAGTCAATATCTTGCTTCTATAGGTGTGGTTCATCGTCTAATTTGCCCTCATACTCACCATCAAAATGGGGTAATAGAGAGAAAACATAGACACATTGTTGACATGGGTCTCTCTGTTATCGCAGGCCTCCTTACCTCTATCCTTTTGGGATCACTCTTTCCATTTCTCTGTTTACCTTATAAATAGACTTCCATCTTCTCACCAAAACCATTCCATTCCTTATACTACCATTTATCAAAAACCTCCTGATTTTAGCTTTCTTAAGGTCTTTGGTTGCTCATGTTTCCCTTTACTTAGGCCCTATCACAACCAAAAGTTTCAATTCCGCTCTGCAGAGTGTATTTTCTTGGGATATTAAGCAAATCACAAGGGTTACAAGTGCCTTGATGCCACGGGAAGGTTGTTTGTCTCCAAGGATGTTGTATTCAATGAGAATGTTTTTCCCCATCCTAACCTATTCCCTACTACACCTACAAAACAACCAGCCACAGCCTGTACTTTGCAACCCTTAGGTGTTGTTCCCTTCAATACTGCTCAACCAGCAACATTCCCTAATCCTACAGCATATACTTCAGCAACCTCTCCCTCTCCTAACCCACCCAACTCACCATATACTACATCTCTGCCCTCAACAGCCTCTTCCACTATAAATCCAGATTCCCCTGCACCCTCCATACCTTCTGCACCACAGTCACCTGCTGCCCCTCCACCACATCTACCTACCAACACACATCCTATGATCACTAGGTCCAAAAATGGCATTGTTCAGCCCCGTATTCACCCTACACTTCTCTTAACCACAGCTGAGCCCAGTTCAGTGAATCAAGCTTTGTCCTGCCCCAAATGGAAACAAGCTATGCAGAGTGAGTATGATGCTCTAATACAAAATGGTACTTGGAGTCTTGTTCCTCTTCCTGCTGGTAGAAAAGCTGTGGGCAGCAAGTGGGTTTTCCGGATCAAAGAGAATTCAGATGGTACCATTAATAAGTACAAAGCTAGATTGGTAGCTAAGAGATTCAACCAAAGAGAAAGCACGGATTATTCAGAAACATTTGCCCCTGTAATAAAGCCAATTACTGTCAGAATCATCTTAACTCTTGCTCTAACTCACAAGTGGTCTATTAAACAAATAGACATTAGCAATGCATTCTTGAATGGTTTTCTTGAGGAAGAGGTGTACATGTCTCAACCACAAGGATTTGAGATTGGTGACAAGTCCTTGGTATGCAAATTGCATAAGGCTCTTTATGGCCTCAAACAAGCACCTAGGGCTTGGTATGAACGCTTCACTAAACTCTAATTAGTTTTGGCTTTGTTGCTAGCAAATGTGATTCCTCACTATTGGTTTATGCTCACAATGGTTGCTGCATATATACTCTTGTCTATGTTGATGATATCATCATCACTGGCTCTTCTCCTACTGCTGTGCAATCTGTTATTGATAGGCTTACTACTGTATTTGCTCTCAAACAGTTTGAGGCTCTTGATTATTTTCTTGGTATTGAGGTGAAAGCTACTTCTAATGGTTGTCTCCTTCTTACTCAAACAAAGTACCTCAAAGAAATACTCTCTAGAGCTGGCATGGACAATGCAAAAGGAATATCTACACCACTTCCTGTAAAGCTTAAACTCTCAAAACATGGTGCTGATTATATGGCTGATCCATTCCTCTATCGCTCTATAGTTGGAGCACTTCAATATGCTACCATTACTCGACCTGAAATTGGCTATGCTGTCAACAAAGCTTGCCAATTTCTGTCACAGCCACTTGACACTCATTGGGTTGCTGTCAAGAGAATTCTGAGGTATCTAAAGGGGTCATTAGATCTTGGTCTTGTTCTACGCCCTGCTGCTGCCTCTGTTCCCTTCTCTCTGCAGGCCTATTGTGGTGCAGATTGGGCAAGTGATATTGATGATAGAAGGTCTACAAGTGGTGCTTGCATCTATCTTGGGCCTAACCTAATATCATGGTGGTCTAAAACAAACACTTGTTGCTAAATCTAGTGCTGAGGCAGAATACAGGAGTTTTGCGCTTGCTGTCTCAGAACTTTTATGGGTTCAATCCTTGCTACATGAGCTGAAAGTGCCTCACTCTACACCTGTTATCTTCTGTGATAACCAGAGTACTGTTGCAATGAGTCATAATCCTGTCTTGCACTCTAGAACTAAACACATGGAGTTGGACTTGTTCTTTGTAAGGGAGAAGGTTCTCAGCAAAAGTCTGATTGTTTGCCATGTCCCAGCAGAGGCTCAGATTGCAGACATTCTTACAAAACCCCTAGCAAAAGCGGCTTTCTGCAGTCTACGGGACAAGCTCAATGTTTCAAGCTTTGTTCAGCTCTCCACTTGATCTTGTGGGGGAGTAATAGATAAGTAGAATATTAATAGTAGATATGAAAGGTTGGCAGAGTAATGAATAGATAAAACTTGAAAGGTTGGCAGAATAATGAATAGATAAAACTTGAAAGGCTGGCACTTATTTCATAGGATATGAAAGGCCAACATCTCTTGTATAAATAGAGCCTTGTTCTCACTTCTAAAATAATGAAAAACAGAATATAAGTTCTCTGAATTAGACTTAGTTAGAAGTCTCTAAATCTATCACGGGTATGCAGGAGATGAGAAATTGAATAAGGTAAGACTCCAAATCCTAAGAAGACAATACACATTGTTAGTTATGGAAGCTAGTGATTTTGTGTCGACCTATTTCACGAGGGATCAAACCCTAACAAACCAGATGAAGACCTGCTGTGATACGATCACTGATCAATCTATCGTTGAGAATATTTTGCATTCTGTCTCCAAGATTTGATCATATCGTGGTTGCAATTGGAGAATCAAAGGTCCTCGCTAGAATGAGGCTTGAGGAATTATAAGGTTCCCTTGAAGCGCATGTGCAACGCCTTACATAGAGAGATACTGAAAAGACTGCTACTGAGCAGGCCTTATTTGCGAAGGCAGGTGCAAGAGGAAGTGGTAATCAGGAGGGGAAGCGAGGTAGAGGAAGTTTCAAAGAGGAGGCAGAGGTAGAGGTGGTCACGCAGGTGCAAATTACAGTAAGGGGAGTTCTAGTAGGGAGGTGGAAATGGTTCACGTGGAAAAGGTGGAAGGAAGACATTTGACAAGAGTAGTATCCAATGCTACAATTGTCAAAGATATGGACATTTTGCTGATGAATGCTACAGAAAATCCAATAGTGATGAGGCAAAAATGGCTCAAGAAGAAGAGGAGAAGGAAGAGATTCTGTTGATGGTTACTACCAAAGATGAAGAGGATAATGGAGACTCATGGTTCCTAGGCACGGGCTGCTCCACTCATATGACATGGAGGAGAGAATGGTCTGTAAGTTTTGATGACTCAATCAAGAGCAAAGTTAGATTTGCAGATAATAGAACCATGGAAGTAGGTGTAGGGAAAGTGATGATAAAAAGAAGAGATGGGAATTATATTTACATTTCTGGTGTGCTATATGTACCAGGTATGAAAAGTAAGCTTTTGAGCATTGGCCAACTATTGGAGAAAGGGTATAGAATGGTGATGGAGAATACTACGAGAGTATTTGATGTGAAGAACAGGTTGTTGGTGAAGGCAACACTGTCCAGCAGTAGAGCATTCAAGGTTGAATTGAATGTTGTGAAACAACAGTGCCTTGCTACCTTTGTTGATAGAGATGAATGGCTGTGGCATCACAGGTTTGAACACCTAAATTTCAGAGATTTAAGCCTCCTCCAGAAGAAAAACATGGTGAAGGGTCTTCCTCATATACATCTTCCAAATGAGGTGTGTGAAGAGTGCTTGGAAAGCAAGATGCCTAGAAGTGCCTTCAAACAGCAGCTGCCAACAAGGTCAAAGAAGAAACTCCAGGTGACATTTTCTGATGTTTGTTGTCCTATACAACATGAAACCCTAGGAGGAAACAAATACTTTGTGACATTTATTGATGATTTCACGAAAAAACTTTGGATTTATTTGATTAAGAGGAAGAGTGATGTGCTAGATGTATTCAAAAAACTCAAGCTTCTAGTTGAAAAACGGTGTGGTGAAGCTATTAAAATCCTAAGGACTGATGGTGGCGGGGAATATGTGTCAGGGAATTTTAATAGATTCTGTGAAGTTGAAGGAATAATTCATGAAGTGACACCACCAGATGCACCACAACATAATGGCACTGCTGAGAGAAAAAACAGAACATTGTTGAATATGGTAAGATGTATGCTAAAGACTAAGAAGCTGCCTAAGTGCCTTTGGAGAGAGGCAGTCACAACTGCCACCTATGTGCTGAATAGAAGCCCATCAAAGAGACTTGATGGAATAACTCCAGAGGAAGCATGGTCTGGCAGTAAACCAGATGTGGCACACTTAAGGGTTTTTGGGTCTGTTTGCTTTAGACACATTCCAGATCAAATAAGGAGGAAGCTATATGATAAGGGTGAGCAAATGATTTTGCTAGGATATCATGTGGTGGATACAAGCTTCTAAACCTAAAACTAAGCAAGTGGCAGTGAGCAGGGATGTTGTCATTGATGAACTCAAGAGCTGGAACTGGGAAACAACAAAAAGTGAAAAAATGCAGAAACCAGTTGGACTACCAGATACAGTTACATAAACTGAGCAACAAGCAGTTGATGAAAGGCATGAGGATTTGAGGAGATCTTTGAGAAAAAGGTAACCTTCACAAAGACTAAATGACTATGAAATGGTCTCTGACAGTGCAGTGAATTTAGAAGGTGATTTGGTGCATTTTCAACTACAAGCAGAAGCTGAACCAGTGACTGTTGAGGAGGCCTTCAAGAATCTTAAATGGATAGAAGCCATGGAGGAGTTGAAATCCATAGAAAAGAATACCACTTGAGAGTTGGTGTCTCTTCCAAGTGGAAAGAAACCCATTGGTGTAAAATGGGTGTACAAGGTGAAAGTGAATCCCATTGGTGAAGTGGTGAAGTATAAGGCTAGACTAGTTGCAAGAGGGTTCTTGCAAAGACAAGGATTTGATTTTGATGAAGTTTTACTCTAGTTGCAAGGCTGGAAACAGTGAGAATAGTGTAGCTTATGCAAGTATCAAAGGGTGGTCTAGGTATCAGTTAGATGTAAAATCAGCCTTCCTCAATGGTGAATTGGAAGAGGAGGTTTATGTGGAGCCGCCATCAGGTTTTGTGAAGGAAGGGAGTAAGGAGAAGGTGTTTAAGTTGAGAAAAGCCTTGTATGGCTTGAAACAAGCTTCACAAGCTTGGAATACGAAGATTGATAACTCCTTGATTAAAATGGGATTTACTAAATGCATTTCAGAACATGGTGTGTATGTGAAATCTGGAAAAGATGCTGCCATTGTAATTGTGTGTCTATGTAGACGATCTACTAGTGATTGGAAATAAGGAGGGTGATCTTGAAGAATAAAGAATAATGATGAGAGAATTTGACATGACAGACCTGGGGCAGCTTTCATACTTTCTGGGTATTGAATTTAGAAGAACCAAGGAAGGCATGGTGATATGTCAAGCGAAGTATGCTAGAGACTTGCTGCACAGGTTTGGCCTTCTACAATGCAATTCTGCAGATACACCAGCAGAAGCAGGGGTGTTTAATGAGGGAAGGTGATGAGGAATTGGTGGATGCTAACTACTTTAGACAAATTCTAGGTGGTTTGAGATATTTGTGCAATACTAGGCCTGATCTAACCTTTAGTGTTGGACTGATTAGTAGATTCATGGACAGACCTAGATTACCTCATTTAATGGCAGCTAAAAGAATATTGAGTTATGTGAAAGGAACACTTGGGTTTGGAATACTGTATCCAAACAGATTTGATGATGCGGAGGAGATTTTGCATGGTTATACAGATTCGGATTGGTGCGGAGACAAGAATGACAGGAAAACTACTGCTGGGTATGTTTTCATGTGTGGTGCAGCCCATATTTCATGGTCTTCAAAGAAAGAATTTGTAGTAGTCTTATCATCATGCGGGGCAGAGTATATAGCTGCCTTCATGAGTGCTTGTCAGGCAGTGTGGATTGATACACTGATACAGGAATTAAAGATGAAAGAAGCTGGTCCAATTGAGCTGTTTGTGGACAATAAGTCAGCAATAAACCTTGCCAAGCATCCAGTGGCACATGGGAGGTGTAAACATATTGAGAAGTTCCATTTCTTGAGGGAACAAGTGAACAAGGAGAAGTTAAAGCTTAGCTACTGCAAGACAGAATTTCAAGCAGCAGATGTGTTCACTAAAACTTTTAAGGGTGAAAGGTTCAAAATGTTAAGAAAGATGTTGAATGTAATTGATGTAAAGAAACTAGTTTAAGGAGGTGTGTTAGAGTGTGTAAACTAGTTCCTTGTGCCAGTGTTGGTGAGCTACTTTAGTGTAGTAGCAGTGCTGGTGTGTTGCCAAGTGTGAAGCAGAAACTTAGTGAAGTGTAATAAAGTGCAATGAGCTATAGTTAGTTAGTTAGTATCCGTAGCAGATTTGTGATTCAGTTAGTTTGTAATAGAAGCATATAAACACCTTGTAACAGATGTGCAATGCAATAGAGTGAAATTTTCAGTTCCATTTCTGAGTTAGTTACCATTTCTGTTACTGTGAATTCATCTTCTGTGCCTCTGTTCCAACAATGTGGGCACGTATTTATTCCAATCCTATTCGTATGCACTTGTTAACCCTTATGCTTGAAATAAATAAACCTTGGTCCTTGGAACATATTTGCATTACTACATTCGACCCCATCAAGAATAGAAAACCCTTTTCTATATATTCTGATCGGTAAATGCTATATATACTATGTATACTACCATTTTCATATTTGTTCTTTGACAGGTTGGAGTGACCCACTATTTCTCTTATCTTAAAGCCAAAGAAGAGATAGGCTATGTTCCAATGGTGACCTCGCAAGATGGGATGGCTTCTACCATATCTTACTGGCAACAGAAGAAAAGGCTAAGTCTGGATGGTCCTACCATATATACGTGGTTGTTTGCTGTCATTGGAATGATCTCGCTCTTTTGTGCTGCTTTCCTTCCAGACAGCATAGGGATTGTGTTCCTTCTCAGAGCTATATGTCTATTCGTCTTTAGGTCAATGTGGATGACAAGGCTGGTGTTTTTGCTAGCTACAGCTGCACATATCATTGAGGCCATTTATGCTTTATATCTAGCTAAAGGGGTGGATCCTACCAATGCAAGAGGCTGGTTTTGGCAAACTTTTGCTCTCGGGATATTTTCGTTGCGTTTTCTACTGAAAAGAGCAAACAAAAGTAGATAAGTTGTCTTTGGTCGATCCTTAGATTTTGGGTATGTTAAACGAACTAAATAATTATACCCTTGTAATAATAGAAATCAAACTTGGTCAAAAAAAATAATAGAAATCAAAAGCAGACCATTCTAATCTCATAAATTAAAATAATTATTCAATTTAGGAAAATCATTTAGGCCCATACATCCTACAACTCTCTGCTCACTGGACACCCCCTAATCCGGTGAAAAGACCAAAATGTCATTAATGAAAGAATTAGTTCCCCAACGCCTCCCTTTTTTTCTGGGATTACGCAGGTACGACACTATGGTACCATACCTGTCTGTTTCCTTAGTGTCGCGCGTTATGTCTTGACAAACACCGTAACACCCCACTTTTTTTGGACACGATAATTCTTTTAATATCCTTTTATTTTATGAATTCTTTTTAATTGAAGATTAAATTATTTTAATCTATTGTGTATTTGAGTTGTTAAAAGTAGTTGAAATGTCATTTAACGATAGACAACGACAACAGCGGTCGTCATCGTCGTTGTGGTTGTGGTTGTGATTGTTGTTGTTGTTGTTGTTGTCGTCGTCGTGTGCATGTGTGTCGGGAACACTCGCTGAAATTTTTATCTCATTCTTTCAATTTCATGTTTTTTTACAGTGAACCAGCACGAAGCATGGAAGATAAATTTTTGTATTAAATTTGTAATGAAGTAATTGATGTGTGATTTTAAATGAAGTTATTATGATGCAGAGTTAATTTGTATAAAAGTATAATTCTATTGTATATTTTTTATGACCAAATAAGATTTCATTTAGAAGGAAAAAATTAACTGTGAGTATTTGTATGTTACAAAAAAAAGGTAGTATTTAGTTTTAATCTTAATGCAATGAATTTACGAAATGATAGTCTAGTTTATTTTTCCTCAAATTTTTCCGCAACTACTTTTTGCTATAAAACAAGTTATAGCTAAACAGGGTGTCACAGACACCCCTTTGTTGAATTTTTAATAGGTTCGGCGTTATGGAACCAAACAGGTTTGACATTTTAGAACCGAACCGGAACGACACCGTAGTGTCGTACCTATTAAAAATTCTGCAGAATTTTTGACAAATATTTTGTGTGTTTCAACGGCTCGGATTCCACCGACCATTTTCATCAATAGGCTATATTCAGTCAAATGTGTCAGAAAAAAGAGTGGATTACATTTCCTTTGGAAAACGTGTCACAACAGATAGAATTTCAACGGTTCAAATTTAAAATTAAAAATTAAAATCAACGGCTCACATTCGACCACACCTATTATAAATAGGGTCTCAGTTTTATCTATCTCTTTCACACCCACCTCCACCAACATCTCTGCTTCTTCATAAACACCTACTCCCTCTGAAATGGAGTTGACATCAACCCAGTTCTTAAATGATGCCTTCCTGACTGTCATTCATCACTGTGGAAGTATCACCTACAAGGAAGATGATGTTTGGTTTCAATGTCCCAAACCTGTCTTCTGTAGGATGAAAATGGACATCACATTCACCTGAGTTGAAGGAAAAGGCAGAGAGGAAAGTTCGAGAGGGAGTGAACTAAACAGGTAAGTAGTATTACTTACCGCAAGCCTAGTTTTGGAGACAACACTGTGCATTATCCAGCTATGGAGATTCGAAACGACGTCGACGTACGCACCATGATAGAAACACATTCCCATTTTCCAAGACCCCGTCCGTTGGAGCTGTTTGTCAAAACCATACACACTTTGTGCTGATGTGGAGGGCTCACCAACTAGAGCAGTAGCAGCCACGACAGCATGAACAACCTGCTGTTGGTCATCACCAGCTAACTCAACAGCATCAAAATGAGTAGCATCATGTTGAATATTATCATACTCAATAACATCATCAGTTTTTTCCTGCCGTACTCAATTTTTTCCAATGTTTTTAATACCGAACCAAGTTCAGATCCAAAAAAACCGTTATCGCAGAAATGAAGAGAGGGAAACGAGATAGTACATGTATTGTGGAATGAGAGAGAGGCGCGAAGAGAGTGAATGAGAGAGGCAAAGGAGGAGAATGAGAGAGTGAGGGTATGGTGGTTGGGTTCGAAGGGGGTGTGGGGTGTGTGAGAGAGGAAGAGTGTGAGAAAAGGGGATTTAGGTTAGGGGTATTTTGGAGATATTGATGGGTTGGGAGTGTCCAATCCAATGAGTAGGGGGGTTGTAGGAAGTATGGGTCATCATTTATTGTAAACTTTTTAAAGAACTACTAGAGTAAATCTTCAATTTGGCCCTTAAAGTATAACCCTCCAACCTATTTAATTCATAAACTATAAAAACATATTAAATAGTCTCAAAAAAAAATTGTCCGGTTTAGCTAGTACAACGAATCCAACATTGGAAGGGAGAAACCTCTTCTTGAAAAAATAAAAGAAATATGAGAACCTTGTGTTAAGAACATGTGACTTGCATAGGGTTGTGAAAGGACAAACCATTCACTTTTATAACTTGTTTACTTGACAAAAGGGGTGATTTGTTGGAGAGTAATGAGGTTCAGAAGCCTGATGCATTGGTAGTTTGGATAAGCAACATCAGTTTCTGTTTTGAGACATTTTGATAAACATTTTATGAGTGTACATGTTAACAAATCAAATAAAAAAGCAAGAATAAAATACGACAAAAGCCTAAAGTCATCCACCAAAGTATATATCAAAAGTATAATTTTACTAATAAATGATTACCAGTAGTATTCTCAGAAGTCTATTATGCAGAATAAAGACAAAAAGAGTTAAGACAAAAACAAGCTAAGAGGTCCTTTAACACTGTTGGAAAGGAGATAAAAGCTGATGCAAAATCCCTCTAGAATAGACAAAAGCTGATCCCACAAAGAAGTTAAGAAGCCTATCCCACAAAATAGATCTGCAAAATCCTATCCTTAAAAATTGCAATATTCGTTTACTAATAGTTCTGATGATAAACATAGTGAAAGAAAAGCAATCACAAATGAAGCCAATGAAAAGGAAGCCAATTCTTATGTCAACATCTTTAATACTTCAAAGACAATATCTTACATGCTAAACAGATATCATATAAATGAAAAGGAAATAGGAAATTGGAAATTAAAATAACACATTAATTCAAGAGAGAGAGTGAGAGGTACACAAAGAGAAAACCTATCTAATTTAATTAAAGAATGCTTCTAGTTCCTTATGGGAATTGCAATATCTCACAAGTTGTCTAGCCTGCAATACTATAGAAGAGTCAAAAGCAAAACCCAACTTAGGAGCATTTCAACAGCTCTAAAGCATAAAAGAATATGTTGTGAATAAGAGTATCTTGCAATAAGTTATAACCAGATACATTTAGTGAAACAAAAACAGATGAGGTAAAAAGAAAATGGAAGAATATTACTTTAACAAGCAGGATATTCATTTCACACTCGCGATATAAACTAGACTACTAAAATTAAAATTGGTAATTAGTGGGTAATAGATATAAACATCAGTGATGGATTTCAACGGAAAATTCATTAACTAAAAACACCTTGATGATTGTTTTGGTCATTCATTCAAAGAGAACTGTGACATATCCAACAGAGCAATCATCCACAATTGTTGGAATACGAAAATAAGACTGCAAAGTTAAACATCCTAAAACACAGATTTTGACATGCGCTTGAGAGAAGCAAGTATTCCTACATCATAGAGACTAGAGATAGGTCTTGTCCAGGTCATCGAAGTAACGGTGTTCCATAGCTTTCTTGGCAGAAATGCGCTTGGAAGGCTCATAATGCAACATTTGAGCTAGAAGATCCAGTCCATGGTCATCCAAGTTTGGAACAGCCGTTGAAAGCCTTCGAGGGCTCCATTGGGGGTACTCATGCCAGTTCATGAGTTTGCTAACGCCAGGCCACATCTCTTCATTAGGAGTTCCCAACAGCCTGAATATATGAAGGAGTTGTTGCAGCTCGGAATCACCAGGAAAGAGTGCTTGCTTGGTGACAAGTTCAGCTACAATCAAATCAAATCGATCCAAATGATGAAAACAAATAAAAGATAGAACATGGTTGAGTTGAACAAAAACAAGATCCTTACTAACCAAATATGCAGGCAACGGACCATATATCCACCGCCATTGAGTAATGAGTAGCTCCCAGAAGGACTTCAGGAGCTCTATACCACAGGGTTAGTATCTGAAAATGACAAAAAAAGATTGATGATCCTCTGGCCAGTGCAGTGCAATGCAATACAAAGAAAGGCAGAGTGAGCGAGTCAAACAAACAAGGGGTGGGTGGGTGGGCTACCTCATGGGTGTACTTCTTAATTGGCACAGTATATGCACGAGCAAGTCCAAGATCAGCTATCTTAAGCATCATTGTTTTTCGGTCCATCAAGAGATTGTGAGGCTTCAGGTCCCTTCATAAATAAATAAATTAAAAAAAATAAAGATCCAATCCTAATTCCTAACCTAAGTAGATGTACCACTATGGAAGTGAGGTTTTTGTTTTGGTTAGCCTTACCTGTGCAAGATTCCATGGGAGTGGCAGAAAGCAACGCCCTTGCAAAGTTGGTACATCAAGGCCTGTAACAAAAGCCTGTCTGGGTCAGAACACAATCCATTATAGTCCTAATCTAATCTAAAAAGAAAAGATACAAACAGATAGATTACTTTGATGGTATTGGGTGGGATGTTTTCTCCAGTTTGACGGAAACTTCGAATGTATTTCTTCAGATCCGTATCCATGTATTCGAAGACCAAGTACAGAACTGTCTTTCCTTCCTTGTTCTGACCTTGTTTTACATCCAATAACCTGTTGTTGGTTGAGGAAAATAAATAAAATGAGAAAGAAAACCTAAATTTGGTTGGGGGATTCATTCAATTGAAAGAAACGATTTGGGTGAAATAAAAAACCCTAAAACACGATAATACCTGACGATATGGGGATCGCGAGAGAGCATTCGTAAAATGGAAACTTCGCGGAGAGTGGTGGGAGGGACACCTTCGTCGTCCTCGTGGAGGCGAGTCTTCTTGAGCGCAACGATCTTCCCAGTAGCCTTGTCTCTTGCCCTATACACCTTCCCATACGTCCCTTCTCCAACCTTCTCTAGTTTCTCGAATGCCTCCTTCGCCGATAGTACTACTACTCCCGTTTGAGTTTGAGTTTTCTCCATCTCTCTCTCTCTCTCTCTCTCTCTCTCTCTCTCTCTCTCTTTCTCGCTCTCTCTCAAAACTCAGAATCAATCGATCTTGGTGACGGCCGTTGCATTGCAGCCTTTTATACAAGAAACAAGAAATACAAATAATAATCGTTGAGCAACGGACACTTACTTGCCTTTTGAATTTCAAATTCCGCTCTCACTCGCACTTCTCTCGTCATTCGTCACCGATTCAATTCGTTCAACCCTACAAGTAAAGAAACCAACTGTGATATTATTATATTAGAAAAACAATATATTTAATTTATATTTATATTTCTTTATTCTTTATTTCTTCACTAGATGTAAAAAAGAATTAAGATAATAATAATTAAGATGAACGTTAATTTTTTTTTGGATGTGTCAATTTTTAATCGATTTTTTTGACAAGAATTTCTAATTGTTTAATAGCCTAAAATATTACTAAACTAACATTATATTAACTAGGGCGAACACCCGTGCATACGCACGGGTAGATGATTATACAGTGAGTTACGAAAAATGGACAAATATGTAGGAATTGTATTGTGAAATCGGGTAGATGCGTAGTTGGAGGAAGAGGGGTGGTTGATCTTAGATGCGTAGGGCGAACACCCGTGCGATGCACGAGGTATGGTAGGGACGAACGGTGGTTGCGGTTGTGGTTTGCGAGGTGAGAGGGAGGTGAACGGAGGGGGAAAGAGAGAGGAGGAAGAGGGAGGTCGGAGGGAGGTGGGAGGAGGATTTGGGAGCAGGAGGAAGAGGGAGGTCGGAGGGAAGGAAGGGAGAAGAGTGAGTGGTTCTGGGTGAATAGGAAGGGCCATTATGTCAGGTTGTGGGTGAATAGCAGGATACAAAATTGCATTTGAAATTTGCTATGCTGTTCAGGAATAGTGTATTGGAGTGGCTATATTGTTCGTGGATACTGTTCATGAATAGTGTTAGGAAATTGAAAAGTAGATGTACTTATATAAATGGTAGATTCATCAACTAATTCACTTTGGTTCCCCAACACAGTGAAGTTCATTTATTTCTCAAACATACTCGATTTAATCTGGTCCCCCTAACAGGCAAGTTTCATTTTATTTGACTTCTAGAAATCTGCACCCGTCTTAAGCACAACCTGATACATATCACAATATTCATTTGAAAACACAATGTGTTAACACTCTAGTAAACAATGATACAATTGTAATGTGCCTCGTAAGGATTACACAGTATTCGGAAGTTGAAAAAATAATTTAATTGATATAAGAACAATACCATACACAATGTAAGTTACAGAACGAATATGACTATGTAACAACTTTGCATCATCAGATTGCTGCTTATTACCATATCTTATACATGAAAATTTGGGATCAATAAATTCCTTTGATGCTCTAGTACAATACCCGTGCATCCGCACGGGTTGATTGCATTACGCGCCATGATGATACTCAAACAAAAATATTAATTTGAAATGTCATTCATCTAAAATCAATTGTAATATAAAGATTGTATTAGTTTTGTTGTTATAAGGACAAATTGTAGAAAGGGGATAGAGCTTAGTGAAATGTTGTTTGAGCAGAAGTGTACAACAAAATATGATTGGAAACCAAACATAATTATAAATTTTAGTTTCTTAAATTGCACAGTTAAATAAGTGGAAAATTTGTGATACAAATTGCAATTTTTGATTTCACTATCTATAACAAATTCATTAGAAAAGTGATGAAGGAAAAACAATCGTATTTTCAGCTAAATAAAACTCATATTATCACAATTCATGAGTATGTTGCGTTAAAAACACACTTAGAGCAAGTGTACTCTACCGCAGAAGTAGTATAAAAGATTATCGTGTCCACAGAGATTAATTAGCAAGTACCAAACTAATCGAGATTATTTATTATTTAGACGAACAAATATTTAAATTGTAATGGAACAAATAAAAAAGAAATAAATAACAATAATTAAAATACTAGACTTAATAAATGAGGAGAGGCCTAGGATCACGGTTTCACTTGCAAGCTTCGATTCCCCCTATGTCTAATCCTACCTGAATTCCCTTATTTTACTTAATTACCAATCCCTTTACTAAAACTATTAATCTGTTTGGTCATTCGCAATTAATATTCTTTTTCCTAAATTAACCCTCGTTTGGTCATGCAAGAATTTAAATTCAGGAAAAGCATAAAGAGCAAAAAGGTTGAATGATTGGAAGACTAAATTATGGTTTGGTCATGCCCTAATTATAGCCCCAATTATCCTATAGGTCCACCAACTAATTGCAGTACGGTCGCTGATCAACTAATTGATTATAAACATGCAAATGGTAGCTAATCCTAATCATGTGATAAAAACAACAGGACAATATTAATTAAAATAAAAACAGGAATTCAAACCAGAAATTAGAACATAAAAATGTCTCTAAACATGCAAGATTCACCTAAGACCCTAGAAGAGAATTTAGCTATCCATATTGTTCGAGAACAATAAAATAAAATTAGGAGTCATAAATTACAGAGATAAAAATAACCCGGAATAGAGAAATTTCTGATCCTGAAAATTTAGTCTCCTTTTTCTGCTCTAGAGCTCTCTCACAGTGTCAAAAACGGGTACCAAAACTCCCTCCTCTCCTTACCGTGTGTACTGTTGCTTCGTATGTACTGTGCGTCAATTCCCAATTCACGTATGCGGCTCTTTTTTCTCCTGGGAAGTGCCGCGGCTACTGTTCTTTTTATTATTTCAATTCATGCTTTTCTCCCCCGCGGCTACCTACGTTCGGTATACTTTTTATTATCTTTTTCATTCCAATGTGAAGCTCCCTTCTCACGTTAGGTTTATCTGAAATTAGACTTGGACTTTATTTTTCCACACTTGGGCCACATGCTTCTTTTGCTAACAACACCCGTATTTTGCTTCAAGCAACTCATTGAAACAACTTCTTTATCTATCTTCTTTCCTACAAAATAAATAGCAATTTGAGTCACTTATTTATTTAGATAATAATAATAGCTCTAAAAATGACTCAAAAGTGTCTATAAAAATGCACTAAATTGGAGCTTATCAGAGTACTTGCTAAAAAATATCATAGTAGTCCTATGAGTAGTATGATAGTTTCAATTACAAAAACTAATGAAGTATTTAAAAATTAGGGACTCTAATCCCTAACAATAGCATTTAAAAATTAAGGTTGCATTAGAGGTGTCTTTTACCAGTTGAGAGCAAAACAATAATCGACTCCTCAAAAATTATGTGCATCCCTCTTTAAAAATTACAGATTACCCATTAATCAGTCCGATCAATCTATAGAATGTTTAATTTGTTTTATATTTTTATACATACAGTTCAACTGATATTACAAAATAGAAATATGTCAGTTAAAAAAATACAAATAACCAAGTAAATGGCTCCTCAGTTTTTGGAAATATTTGTTTATATACTATATAAAATGTTAGTATATTTTAGATTTGAGTATTATATTGGGATTTTTTTCCTAGAACATCTCATTGAAACAATAAATTCTAAACGGTCTGCCCCATTTCAGACTTGAGCAAGTTAAACCCATTATATGGGTTAAATGAAGAGCTAATAACAAAAACGAATATATTTTCATAGGATAACAAATGTTCCACTTGTCTGTGAAAAAAAAAGGTTGGTCATGACTCAGTGCTCCAATCATAAAAAGAAACGACAAAAGGCACTATGCTTAAAAAGACATGTTTATTACATGATATATTCAACAACAAAAAAAGTAATAGTAGAGATCATCAATAAATTACACAATAGAAGAAATGCTAATTAAGTTACTACTTAATCTGAAAGCTTAAATGTCTTAGGAATTGCGGAGGAAAGCCATCTGGAGAACAAACATGTGTTGAGTCTTTAAAAAGTTATGCATTTAAATGACAGATACCCAATATGAAGTTAACTTTGAGGCATTTCAGCCGAACTTTTTGTGTTTCAGCTTTCTCTCTTGCCCCATCCCGTGAAAACAATTCTCTTGGCGAGTATAACTCACTGGTGCAAAAAAGGGATTTAAAGTCAGGCGCCCGCTTGACTTTTATTAAGTCGACTTTGTATGTAATGAGTTTTAAAGTCAAGCGATAGCCTGACTTCGTAAGTCTGATTTAAAGTCAAGCATTTATTTCGCCTGACTTCTTAAGTCAGTTTTAAAGTCAAGCATTTATTTCGCCTGACTTCTTAAGTCAGTTTTAAAGTCAAGCATTTATTATTGCCTGACTTCTTAAGTCAGTTTTAAAGTCAAGCATTTATTATTGCCTAACTTCGTAAGTATGATTTAAAGTCAAGCATTTATTATTGCCTGACTTCGTAAGTATGATTTAAAGTCAAGCATTTATTATTGTCTGACTTCGTAAGTCTGTTTTAAAGTCAGGCTTTATTTGCGCACGACTTTAAAAGTCCATTTTTTTTTAAAAAAAAATTATTCGGTAGCCTTAATTAACAAATTTCTGCCATCAATTATTAAGCATTAAATCCTTACGATAGCCAAAATTAATGAAAAAATTAGTACAACTACCAACATATGAACAAATTTCTGCCATCAATTATTAAGCATTAAATCCTTACAATCATAACACAACCTATGGGATCAAGTTAGAATTACAAAGGCTCTAAAAATTATAACGTGGCAGATATTATTTACACAGTATAGATCTCATATATACATCTAGCAACTATATAATAACTAAGTTATATGTACATGGGCACATGATCATCCAAAAGGAACAATGCCACCAACCTGAATCACACTACCAACCCATCAACATTTTCCAAACTCCTTTCTCAATCTTGTTCCTTGGAATTGATAAGTTTTCCCCTTTATCAAAAAAATCCTGAACAGGGAGCTTTTCCTGAAATAATATATAATATATCATCAAACAAATAGAAAATATGACAACAATAAAGAGAACCCAACTTGTAGAAGAACCAAAGATAATCAAAATTATTTTTCCATAAGCATTCACAGGAGATGTATATCAGTTAATGGAAAACAAGGTCACAAACACATAGACACTCTTTCACCATGAGATAGCTTTACAAACTCTTTCAAATACCTATAAAAGTAGGAATGTTATAAACTAATCTAGTATATTATTCTGTCTTATAAAAGCTAGTGCATCATTCAAAATTTAACTAAAAATATAATCTCAAGTTTCATGTCAATCGCTTTTCCCTTGGTCGCTCTACCTTGTGCCTCTAATAATACTCTATCATTTAAGCCAAGCTTACACTCTGGCATGCCACTGTATTATACAACAAGCCAAAGATGGAATTTTTGAGTTTTCAGATAAATATTCAATCACTGAAGTTGGTTAGATTAATAGATACTTCAAATATGTACAATTAGAATATTTGAAAGACAAATTATGGTATCAGGCAACATGGGGAAATTAAATTATGATAGCTGTAATTGAAAGCAAAATCCAAACAAGAAACATGCATAAAATGAATTTTACTGTATCTTTTACAAAATGCAACCACATACCTTATCTTGTCAGCAATAGATATAATTTTTAAATTTTCACGCTATGCAAACTGGCGAAGCTTACGTAATCTAGCCATGGAGCCATCATCATCATCCACAACCTCACACAGAACTGCCACGGGATCCAAACCAGCAAGTACTGCCAGGTCAACTGAAGCTTCTGTATGTCCAGCTCTCTTCAAGACACCGCCTTCCCTATATTTTAGTGGGAAAATATGGCCTGGGCGGTTGAAGTGGTACCATATTTGGCATCCTACAGATGTAATGTGAAGTGTACATAAAAAAAATGCATTGATGAGACAATTACTACCACAGAATAACAGATTATTAAATTTCAATCATCTTTGTCAACATGATGTCATTCTAGTAAAATTATAATCAAATGCCAGCCGCTTAAATACTAGGCAACAAAAGATATTAAATGAAACAAAGTGAAGTCGTGCTGAGTTTTACACAAACTAAATGCCTGTAGAAGTGCAACTAAGATGAGATACATTATTCCCTAAAGTTGACTATGTCATATGGTGAGTGCATATAGTGTTTTAGCTGATTTAACCACATAGACTTTGAACAAAGGGATAAGAACAAATTCCAGATAAAAACTTCTCAGTAAAATGATGAAATGATTCAAATCAAGTTTCCTCTTTCATGCTTATACAAACTATTCCAGTTCCATGCCTCACAATAAAATGATGAAATGATTCAAATCAAGTTTCCTAGAAAATGCAATTCTTGATGCAAGTAGAACTCTAATTTACTAAATAACAGGTCAAGCGCTTTCACAGTTCTAGTGGGGCAGTAATTAACTTAACATGGTAGATTTTAGAAGACACAAGTATTCATTGAATTGAAACTAATAATGATACAGTGATAAATAGTAAGTACCTTTAAATGAATCTCAAAAACAACTTCAACAGCAACAGTAAATAAACTTTTCAGTAAAACTTGAGCTCTCTCAACCACCTGCTACAAACAAATATATAAGTATGTTACCTTTCAAGAACCACTCAGATTCATGAAGAAAACCAATGACAAGTGAAAATTTCTTAGTATTGAAACTGATTGAGGAAAGGAATATTTCTTTACTCCAACATGATTTTATAAATGAACCAGTGATTTATCTGTACCTTATCCTTAACGTGAGGATTTGCACCTTTCCGTAAAAGATGGCTTATTACAGCTTCCTTTTTACCTTTAATTGCCTTATGAAGTGCAGAATCCAGAATCCAGAAGCCAAAAACAACAAAACAGAAGTCAAAATCACTACAAGTATCACCAGAACTTCAAACAAACAATAAAAGGAAAGATCAAGGCGTGGTTTACCTGTTTGAAGACCCTCTGAAGCAGATCTCCATAGATCTGCACCCAGAAAACAAGAATCATGCAGTTAGGGTTTTTGTTCGACACACAAACTTAAAACTGAAACTGAACAGAAGTAAAAGGCAGTGGTTCTACCTTCGTTGTGCAGATCCTTGTGCATAGCATTAAGATCCAGCAAGATCTCACCCAGAAACACAACCAAAATGAAGCAAAGTCAGTGGTTGAAACTAGGGTTTCAAACCATATGCAACTGAGAAGATTTTAGAGAAGGAGAAAGAGTTATACCTTAGCTTCGTGGCGAAGCGAAGCTTCGTTGTGAATCTGGAAGCGTTATACCCTAGCAAGGAATATAATAAAAATTGAAAAATAAAAATAAATTAAAAGGAAAATCAAACTAATTGCGTTGTTTACACTGACAGAAATTTCTGCAGACTTGTCCACGGGCATTTTAGTATTGGAAGATTGAATCTTTGACTTAGCTGATGATAACTCTCTCTTCCCATATGGATTCATCTGTATATGAGAGAGTAGAGGATAAGAACATAAGCTGAAAAATAACCCCAACATTATTTAAGGTAACCCCAACATTATTCAAACAATTCAAACAAAAAAACTACACAGAATTACATAGTCAATTTTTGATAAAATGGACTTTGTACTAAAACAACATTACTTAGTTACCTTTACGGATTGTTCCTACAATTCAATTGGCTTACAGCTTCCGCTTCTTCTTCAGTCTTCACAGCCTCACTAGTCATTGCAATCATAAAATTAAAATCAAGAACATGTGGTTAAATCAAGCTGATGCACATTTACAAGTTGAAGGGATACAAGGGGCAGCATGTTGATAATATGAACAAATTGAGATATAGCAAAATCCCAAAAGTGAAGTGGCAGTTTTGAGTGAAAGACAGGAGCCCTTGTTGGGGAGTTTCAACTTTCAGCACAAGAAACTTAGTGAATGATGCCTTGAGAAAGATAAAAATATGACATGTTAAATTGATCTTGACCATTGTCAAATCTAACAACTTTTATAGATCCATTGATTTGAGTTTTAACAAGACTTACAAAATTTATAAGATGAGTTCTAGTCAAGTATGCTTATGTAGGAGGAATTAAGAATTAAGAAAAGTAAACAAGAGGGAAAGGGGGAACACCATTTTACGCTTTCAAAGTTCTCTACGTGCATTTGTTCTCCTCCAATGAATGAACGAACAACCTCCGATGGTTAATTTCCCTTGTGCTGAAACACAATAATCCAGATTTTTCAGTCTGCTGGTGGTGCCTGCAACAAACAACAAAGGTTGCATTATTCATTCATAATCAAAGGATATACACTAGCAGCCAAATGAGGCCACAAGATAGAGATATATACCTAGTCACTCCTCTGTAAGTAGAGGCCCCTCTAGAGAAACCACGTGGGACCAACTGGGATGCAAATAATGAACTAACTGGTCTGTAGACCAACTGGGGCCAACTGGGATGCAAATAATAAACTAATATAATCCGCAAGTAATTTCTGGTCTTACCCATTTCGGGTCCTTTCTACTTCTTGAAGAAATAAAAGCAATAAGAAGGATTTCTTTCTAAACTTTATTTCTATTGGTATGTAAGTAAAGGCTTGCATCTTGAACAAAGTCAACAGAATACAACAAGACTTTATCTACTACAATCATGACACCCAAATTTTAATATAGCTTTTCGATCAATTTTATTCTTCCATTGCAAGGTTCCAAACACATAACGTAAGATTCAGAAACATTGAAAGCAATCAGGTCGATGAAATCTTTTACACTCAGACCAGACTGGTAGACTGATAAAAACAAAAGACCAGACTGGTAGCTAATTCACTCAAATGGTGGAGTTATCACAAACATCATACAAATATGACTATAATCAGGTCGATCGAATCTTTTAAACAGTTGCATCATCAGTAAAAAAGTGGAGTTATCACAAACAACATACAAATATGACTACAATGACAGTAGCTAATTCAATCCTCTCACGTCTTCTAAAATAAATGATACTAAAGTAAACACCAGAAATCAAATCGACATCAGGCTCTTTGTTAGGTTAATCAACAGTTCTCATCAGTACTTGCAGAAAAGAAAGAAGATAAATGAAGGAGCAACTTACCAAGGGAACGTTCTTTTTGAAGCCAACACCTAGATGGAAAATCTTTGCTAGCTGGTAGAAAGCCTTGGGTTGACCGTGGTTGGCAGCCACAACAAAGTAACAAAACAACAAAATCATATTAATCTCAGTGAATCTGAAACTTACACTGAGTAACAAAACAACAAAATCGTAGTCTATGGTGGAGAGGAAGCTTACACTGAGTAACGGCGGTGCGATTTCCGGCACGGCGGAGCTCCGGTGGTGCGATTTCCGGCACGGCGGAGCTCCGGTGGAGAGTTCTCCAAACTTAAAATTTCTTGAGGGGTTTTCATGCGGGCGCTTAGGGGATACCAAATATCAAACTCGTTTTTTGATTGGACCCGTTGAACCAGAAGAGGTAGAAGACGAATACGAAGGAGATTGGGTGGAGCACGGCCAACAATCGTTGCTAGGGTTTGAGCCACCAGAAGCAGAACCCGTTGAACCACCAGAAGCAGAACGAAGAAGTCAAAAGCCAGGGAAGAACGCCCTACCCTATCTTCTCATTGCTAGGGTGCTGATTTGGGAACGATTTGTCTTCTCCTGTCTTCTCCTGTCTCCCGTGTTTTCGTTGAGAGGAGAGAATGATGTCTGAGAGGGAGAGAGTGAGGGGTTTCGCGTGAGAGAGAGAGAATGGAGAGGGGGAGATTCAACGGGGGTAGAGGAAAGGTAATTAGGGTTCGCGTGAGAGAGTGAGAATGGAGAGGAGAGTCTTCTGAGAGTGAGGCGTAAGTGAAATTATTTTGTTTCTATTTTGGTACTTTAGAAGTCAGGCGTGATACAAGCCTGACTTCTAAAGTACCAAAATAGAAACAAAATAATTTCACCCTTAACTACAAGTTTGCCACCGCGTTACTTATGTAGTCAGGCGAATACACGCCTGACTTCTAAAGTCTAATTTTTTCTCTATTTGTTCACTTTAGAAGTCAGGCTTGTATTCGCCTGACTTTAAAACTCGCGAGTTTTGCCTCTTAATTACAAGTTTGCCACCGCGTCAACATATAAAGTCAGGCATCTGAGCGCCTGACTTTAAATGCCTAATTCTTTTCTTGATTTTGCACTAGTGACTCATCTACAGAAACATCACACTTCAAAATCCTTTAATCCTTACATTTAGATCGAATAATACAAAGGAAACATCAATTATTTTTTGTGGACACCTGAATCTGCCAAATAGTTATGCCCATGCTTGGGGATCTACACGAAGC
Organism: Astragalus membranaceus; assembly: GCA_039519185.1. Classification (NCBI taxonomy): domain Eukaryota; kingdom Viridiplantae; phylum Streptophyta; class Magnoliopsida; order Fabales; family Fabaceae; genus Astragalus; species Astragalus membranaceus. Next base: position 190,694,604 of record CM076847.1, read on the forward strand.
TCATGTTTGGGTGTTCTTCCAAATGCTGTCAGATTAGTGAGTCTATAATTAGTGACATAATGTGGTCCCATTGCTAGGGAAAAAACAGAAAAGACATCATTTAGAGAGAATAACTCATAAAGTAAACGAACTTATCAAAGAATTGGCATGCATTGATATTGAAATACATACATACAGTTAATAAAGATATCAAAATTTGTAAATCAGGAAGGATTATGTTGACAGGACACCATGTATAAGACCAACACAGTAACACATCCTCTAATCATAGACTACATAAATCCAGTGTTAAATGATCCAAAGTTGAAACCACATAAATCAAGAAGGGTTATGTTGAAAAACTCACTTCGGAAAGTAATTTTTCATATCGATCTTACATGTGGAACTTCCTTGTCTGCATTAGAAAGCAAAACATACATTATCAGGGAAAGAAAGAAAATAGTATAATGATAGTGTAACATCCCTAATTTTTAAAGACTCGTGCTATGATGCCTAAGACCGAGTAATTATTTGTGGGAATAATTGGTCGTGTCTCGGGGATTAATAGTCGAGGAAAAGTCCAAAGAAATCCTACTCTACATTTAATTGTGGCTTAGTCATAATTTAAATGAACAATTCGGCTGAAGGGTAAAATCGTCATTTTGCCTCACATCGAAGACGTATCAATTGAGTGAGCAGTTAGTCTCGACTCGAATGAGGATTAGTCGAGAAAACCTATGCCGGGCGGAAAGCCATAAGATTATTGGGGTTTTAGCCTCAAAACCAAGACTTAATGGGCCAAGGGCAATTTGGTCTTTTCCACCCAATTAAACCCTCAGCCCATATTCACCCAACTGAACTCACCCTCACCCTCTCACTTGAACATTCTCCAGCTGAAAGAAAAGAAAGGAAAAATAGAAGAGAAAGAAAGGAGGAGGGCGAGAAGGAGAGAGGAAGAAGAAGGTGAGGGAGATCACCAATCCAGCTGCATGTAAGTTATTCCTCCACCCTTCCATTCCATTTTCCATCCTCTTTCCTTTGATGTAAATTTCAGAAGCTAACCTCCATTCCTTCCCTAACTTCCATTTTCGGATTTGGTGCTCCAATGGTGTAGAAAGTGGAATCCTGAAACTTTCTATCTCCTTGCATGTCCTTCCTAACTCTTGGAGAAGAGGCTTTAACCTTGCATTTCGAGTTTGGGAGTAGATCAGTCACCTTGGGTTGCTGCCTCCACTGTTTCAGTAGTCAAGAGAGAGAGGGGTTGCTGTTTTGAAGTTTCAGTTGGTGCCCTTCGGTGTTCGTTCGTGAGTTCTCTCGTTCCGGTTATCGCACGTTTCGTCGAGAATCCTAGAGCGATCGTCAACGGGTGAGTTCTACTCACGGAATAGGGAAATAAATTAAATGATTTGAACCTTTGGCATAATCTGATATTTTATTGAAAATGTGTCTTTGAAGCTAAATTCTGAGTTTTTGGAAAAATGGGCGTTTTACAGTTTTGAATCCATAAACGAATTGAAATGATTTTGATGACAATTCTGAAATGAATATGTATTCTGGAATGCCTGGACATTTTCTGAGTTTCAGGAGTGATTGACATTAGGAATCGAATTGGGCGAAAACGGAGAGCGAAAATGAGAAAAAACTGTGAAATCTGGGACTGTTGCAGGACGCACGGGTCGTGCGCCCCTGGGCACGGATCGTGCGCCTGCGTCTGATGCCTGAACGTGCGTGTAATACAGGACGCACGGGTCGTGAGCCCCTGGGCTCGAACCGTGCGTACCTTTCTGATAGGAATGGATTAATGAAGTGCTTCACGCACGGGTCGTGCGCCCCTGGGCACGGACCGTGAGTGAGGATCTGTCCCCGGTTTCCGTTTTCTCATTTCGTCGTTCCATTTGATCCCGAACCTTTTCTAATCTCTTTTTCAATCATTTAAAAAGGAATTGCCTCATTGAAAACCGTATTTTGAACTTATTCAACTCATGATTTTGAAAAAGAGCTTCGAAAGCATGTTTGATTGAAAAACCGAAACCCTAGTATACGTGTGGGTACACCGTCTGATGGACTGACTGAATATATATGTTTATATATGTTAATTGGATATGATTATAATGTCGGAGGTCTAATTTATGAATTCCTCAAAACGGATTATAGATCGATATGGATATTGTTTATCCGATTATTACGTGATTGATCCTTTGGTGATCGAAAAGATATAAATTATCTAATAAGCTTATGTGATTGATCCTTTGGTGATCGAAAAGATATAAATTATCTGATGAGCTTATGTGACTGATCCTTTGATGATCAAAATGAAAAAGAAGATATAAATTATCTAACTCTCGAGAACTTGATGCGTATTGTCATACGTATTGCGTTGGATGACGATCCGACAAGTAGCATACTAGGAAGGGAAGTCATGAGCCCTCACCCTAGGCCCTGTATGTGTTTTGGCGTGGTCAACTCACGGGTTACCGGGATTAGCACTGGATTGCAGCTGGTTTATGCTAAGTGGAACACACGATTACCGGGATTAGCACTGGATTGCAGTCGGTACGTGTTAACTAAATTCACGAAGTGCGTGGCATTTCGATTAATAAATAAGACATTGTTATGTCATATTTTGTTGTAACGGTTTAATAAATTGAACCGAGTGTCAGTGAGGGGGCACGGTAGGACTCACTAAGACAAGTTGTCTCACCCAATCCATATTTGTTGTTTTTACAGAGAACAGGTTATAAGGACAGCAGGCGGCACAATTAGTCGTCAGGCTCGAGGAGAAGTTGAAGATGAAATATTCCATCTGTGTTTTGGATTCTTCTGATGTAGTCTCTGTATTCAGTCTTATGACTCGAACTTGTATCATGTTATATTTTTGTAGTTTCCGCTGTTTCTTGTAAAGATGTATATCTGAACAGGAATTTTTATACTCTGATTTATACCAAATTGTATATTTAGGCATTTCTTTGTTAAAGAAATACCGGGGTGTTACATTTGGTATCAGAGCAGTTCGGCCGTGTCAGACGTAGTGACCTTCGGGTCGAGAGTATAGGATCGAGTCAACTAGGGACCTAGACAATTATATTGTCAGACCTTTTTAGTATATTATGTGACGTATTGAGTCAGGATCCACTCAATGTTTCATGTAAGTTACTGAAAACTATGACAGATAGTTGCCTCAGCCCCGAAAATGTCCAAAACCCTACACCATAGGATTCTCAGCCTTCTCGTTCCATCAGAATGTGCAGCGACAGCAGAGGGCTACATATTACATTTGGAAACAAGGATGGGCATCCGCGATGGTTTGAGGAAACTGTGGGCGGCTGTTCAGTAAATAAATCTGATGCGGCTAGTGAGTCGCGGCATGAAACGTCTTAGATCTTATCGAGAAGTACAAATCAAGCGAAGCCATTGTGCGGCAGTAACGTAAGTGTACTGAAATCTGTCAGATTAGTTAACACCCGAAACCCTGACCATTATTTAGTCAGCGTATCAGTTTTTGAAATATCGTTTTCATCATAAATCTCACCTTCTGGAGTAAGTCAATCCCAGTTTAGGTATCAGTTGAGGAAGTCCCTCCAGAAAATTTCAAGTACAGATCCCGATTATTCTTCTTCAAAGTCACCCTGTGATAGGTGATAAAGCCAATCGGGTAAAAACAGTCCATCGTCAATATCGTCTAGCAGGATCACAAAGTACCGATCAGGTCAAGTCCCGATCAGGAGTTGTGAACCGTATCTCCAATAATATTGTGAAGTGTACTTTTGTTTTAAACCTGAACCGTAAACTCTGAGCATTCGTGGAATGTGAACCTCCCTGTTGTACTTTTTTGTAAATGAATAACAACTTGATACTTTTTTGTAAATGAATAACAACTTGATACTTTTTTAAATAACACCAGCGACACTCTAGAGAAATTTGACTATATTGAGCAACTTTCAGTCATTGTTTGCTACTCCATGGTCATTCAAAAAGGTAGAATAAATGTCATAGACAACTCTAAAGAGGAGGTATACATAATATTAGAAACTAATATTCAAACCCCTTAAAACAGAAAGATTTGAAGCTTGACGAACATATAGGAAACAACATATTCAAATCCAAAATCATTCAAATCACTTGAAACAGAAAATAGCATTAAAGAGGAGGTCTACAACTTGAGTTTACAGTTTCAAATCCCTGTCAATTCGAATCTGAAGCTTTGCAGAAGGTTAATCGAATAAAAATCTCAAGCAAATGCAGACATCCAAGTTTGGAGCATGAGCAGAAGGTTAAGCAAATAAAAGGTTAAGCATGAGCATTTTCAGAAGACTTATAGGTCTGAATCCGAAGCTACTGGTTTAACATCGTGAGTTTGATTAAGTGATGTTCATAAAGGCAACTGGTTTAACTCAGAATCTGAAGCTATTGGTTCAACATCATTAAAGTTAGAGATGATAATGTGAATCAAAACTGCATTAGACATTAGACATGTAAATAAAAGAAGCTAATGATAAATTTAAAATTTTGGACAGCCATCCCCAATGAGTATAAACCATATAATATTATTTTGAAGAATGTTGGAAAAATAAATATCCCAATGTTCGCTTAGGAGGAAATGCAGTTTCCTGAAGCTGAAATAACAAATTTGTATCTGCAGCAAATGGCAAAAACATGAGATGATATAGGATAGACATAATAAGTCAAATGAAACCATGTGAGGGAAAATAGACAGAGCAACACCTGAAACAAAATGAAACCAGTGTTGCATTTGAAGAAGCAAAATGAAACCCACAGACATGTGAAAGACAGACAAATTAGAGAGCATGCTAAGAGTGTAAAGCAAATGCAGTAAAAACACCTTAAAATTATTTTAGCTGATAATTGGTTCTTTTTTTACTACTTCATCCAGTCCAAGAAACTTCACTGTAGTTAGTTATCATAGCAAGATAATAATATAAAGAAACTGTTAAACACAGTTCTATGTTACAAATAGTAAAATTCGAAGCAGGTTCGACATTTTTTTTAAATCGATGGTAAAATAAGGAAAGAAATGGATGAACAACTCCATTCTTTCTCTCAGCAGAAGATAAATAGATTTGACAAAACCTAAATAACCCAGAAATGTTTAGTTTGTTACAGATCTAGTGTGAGACTGAAAAATGAAGCTTGAAACCAAAGTATTAGAGTTCAAGCATTTCTTTAAGAAAGTTTGAAGCTTACTTTCGAGGTATTGAGTGTGGTTGTGACTACAGTTCTTGCAGTAGCTCTTCTGGGTGACTACAGTTTCAATTTTTTCCTCAACAAAAGGGGAAAAAGCTTGATTAGTAGATGTATAAAAAAAGTAGAAGTTCATGCAAAAGGAAGAAGAAGGGGGTGGGGATGGTGTCAGTTACCTTTCTTGAAGAACATGGAGTGGTTAGAATTTTATTTTTTAAGAACCCGTTATCTCCTCAGAGACTTTGGCTGAGGATGGAGTGGTGTGAAATACATCGCTGGATCTTACTGAGTTTGCATTGCTGGAGCCCGTGAATCTCTTCGTTTTTATCTCTCTCCCATTCGTTTAATTTTCAATCAATTTTACCTAAATTCCATCATTGTCAGAAATTAGAAATTAGGGTTTTATACTCAAATTTGGGATTTCAATCACAACCAGGCATTCAAAGAAATGAGGTCTTACCAGGAAATAGAGACAAGAAGACGGTGACAGAGCCGGAGGAGGCGACGTCCGGCGTGCGTGGGTCGTGGTCTTGGGGCGTGCATCGGTTGTTCCTCTTTTTTCATTCCCACCTCAGAAGTGTCTGGCCTATCCGATTTCAGATTATTTTAATACACAAAACAAAACATGTGACGAACTCATCTCTGGATTGGCAAAAGAAAATACTTAATTGCAACACTAACAGGCTTTCCAGTTGTTTCAGCTTAGAGGTTGAAAATGGTATATCCCCCCTTATTTCATTAAATGACACGTCCCTGAAATCATAATGAAACACATCCAAGTTCCAAATGAGTCCCTTTGTGATCCAATCCAAGACTAAAACTATAAATGAATGCAGTTCTTCTGATTGAGAAGTGAAACTTACAAGGCTTTCAATGAAGAACACTCGCCAATCTCATCTAGTATCTGCCTTGATAGCTGGTTATCCTTTAAGTCACTGTATCAAACACGTCGCAAGCAAAAAAATGATTGAAAACTGGAAACAAAACTTACAATTACTGCAGAGATTAAATGAAAAGATTTCAGTACTACTTACATAGAGACCAATGCATTGTTATGTATAATCCACAAGACAAAGACAATCAGGTTTATGAAAACTGAAATTTACTTATGAATCAAGAGCTAAGATAAGGAACATGGAGGTAACATAAGAAGAAAATTAAAGAACTGATCAAAAAAGGAAGAAATTTGAAGAGGCAAAGGTACAAACCCAGATCTGATTCATCTTTATCTTATTTCGCTTCTTTGTCTTCGACCTCAATGCCCAACAGCTCGTTGTCTTCGTACACTGTCCCCGCACACGCCGTCTTCGCCATTGCGACGACCAATTTTGGACTACCTTTCGCAGCTTCTCTCTGTCCTTTGGTCGCGTTCATCACAGCGCAAGCTCCCTTCAGTGTTTCGCTGTCAAGGAATTCTTTCTCTCCTTTGTTTCGCAAATCTCTCTCTCTCTCTGCACAACGAGAAAAGCTACACAACACACAAAAGCTTTACTTACTTGCCTCCATGCTTGCCAAGTTAGTGAGTATATACCTTGTAGAACAAAAAAACAGGAGTCCGAAACTTGATATCCAAATTTTGCAAGCCAAATTAATAGCAAAAAGAAATTTGAGATAATATGAATTTACGGATAAGTAATCAACAGTAAAATTGAATACATCTAAAAGTTAATAAAAGGTCCTGATGAATAAGTAAGCTAAGCCAACAAATATGAAAGAGATAGAATACCTCCACCTCTCCTCCTTTCCTAAATCGTTTGACAGCCACACCCCTGTCACGGTTCCGCCCAAACACGGTGGTAGTACTCTAGAATACTTGGAGCACCATGTTGCTGCCAGAAGATTCAAATCTCAATAAGTTGCTGCCATATGAGGAACTTGATGTATAATGTAGCGACCGAAAAATCCGGGCGAGGATTCCTCGAAGGTTCAAAAATGAAGCCGCCACCAAAGTTTAGTTTAAGGGCAAATATTGGAAAATCCCTTTTGGAATGGATAAGGGTCCTTGAGACCAGATAAGGGTTCGGGAGTCGGTTATGCGTGGGGAAGGTACTAGTACCCCACGACAACCTTCCTAAGGAAGGTTACCTGCTAACTAGTTGTAGGAAAGAATATTAATTTTGAAAATGTTTATTTTACCCTTTTTTTGTGAATTGAAAAGAAGGACGACTTAATAAAAATTTTAGTTTTTTGTGCTTGACAGGAGAGGGCCCCTGCTCCTACGTATCTCCAGGTGCGATGGAGAAATCAAAGCTACATAGTTCTTGGGTAGAAAATGTTTGTTGGTTGGTGTTTTTTAATATAGGGGTTTTAGGACTGTGTGATCTGTGTTGAAGGGCCGCTGAGGGCCGAAGGAGCGCTGGGGCTCTGAGGGACCACAGTTCACTTATCCTAAAATGATGACTAACCCGGCCGTACGACCGACTTAATCCTCCACTTTGAAAATAAGATTTTTGGTTTTTGAAATGAAAGAGATGTGTTTGTATTTTTTTTATTTAGAAATTATTTATTTTAAATAGGGATTTTAGGACATGATCCGTAACGGTTCATTAGTGACCTAAAAAGCAGACTAACCTCACTGTACAGTCGACTTAGTCCCCTATTTATATTTTGTGTTTTTTTGTAAAAAATGAATTAAGAAAGAAATGTAATGGAAATTGTTTATTTTTGCGCTTGACAGGGGCGTGGCCCTGCTCCTACGTATCTCCTGGTAGAGAATCAAAGCCTACGTAGTTCTAGGCAGAAAATATTTGTGTGTTAATTGATTTTAATTTTTTGGAGGGGTTTAAGATCAAAGCCGTACGGCTAAAGTCTCTTAAACCGGGATTGACAAGATATACATCTCAATCAAACCCATTTTTATTAATTAATTTATGAAAAAGGAAAAGAGAAAAAATACTTTTTACGTAAACTAACATTTATTTTCATTTTTTGAAATAATAATAATAATAATAATAATAAATGATAATAATAAAAGGAAAGAAAAGATGATAATGGGTAAATAAATAAATGCATAAAGCTAGTAACAGGGGGTGCAGAACAGAAATAAAAGAGGTGTAAACAGCGAGCCCAATCCGTATCTGAGGTCCAGATTGCGAATATGGGCTTTTAGTGAGGGGGTTATGACAAGAAAAAGGATGGGTGCCATTATAAACCAGATTAATAAATATTTAAAATGAAAACAAAATAGAAGGGAGGGGGTGCAGACATAAAATGAGAGGGTGTAAACAAAACAAAGGCTGTATTATTAAAGAGGGGGGTGCGGTTAGAATAGTCTAGTTCAGTCCATGTTTTTTTTTGGGTTAGCAGGCTGACCTACGATTGGGCTTAGTACAGGGAGGTTGTATGAAGCAAACGTGGGGGTGGAGGTAGCAGAGTCCAGTCAGTTTTTATTTTGGACTGGGCTGCGCATGGGGTGTTGTTGAAATAAAACAGGGGGTGTGAAAAACATGTCTGAACTTAAAAAAAAACTAAAATTAAAACTAAACAGAAGCTGGGTTACATATATAAAGCAAAGCAATAAGAATCAAACCCTAATTTTCATCCCTATCCCCTCAGCGCCGCAACCACACCCAAGAGTGAGAAAAGGACTTTCAGAAATGGAGAGAGAGAGGGAAAGAGTAAGACATGACCTTTGAGAGAGAGGATGAAGGGGAAGAAGAAAGAGACGCCGGAAAGGGAGCATCGCCGGCGTTGGTGCGCCGGACAGAGGACGACGAAGACGCGCATGGAGAGAGGTTTGGAGAGACGGCAACAGGGTTCGCGACGGAAAAAGGGGGGGAGCGGAGGTCACGACGGTTTGGAGAGAGGTTGCTGAGGCGGTTCAGTGGTGGTTTATGGTGGTGTTTGACGAAGGGTTATTATGGATATGGTAGGGAGGAGGGAAGTGTTTCTGGGATAAATGAAAAGCTCATGTTTATTTTTTTTGCTGCTATCTTTTCTCTAATTCTTTCTAGTTTCCTTCTAATTTTTTTTCTATCCCACTCAATTCATTTTGTTGTTGGTTTTCTTCCCCCCGTGTGTGTGTTGTGTTAATTAGTTTCTTTTCTTTTTTTTTTGTCATTGTGCCTTCACGGTTCCCTCTCCTCCCCCTTTGCTTCTGTTTTCTTTTTTTTTTTATAGAGGATGCAAATCAATGAGACAAAAATTGTGCTGCAATGCTTTTGCAGAGAAGGCAGAGTAGTGGAGCAGAGGTGGTGGTACTGTTGTTTGCAAGGCCAGCATTGTTGGTGCCAAGAATGGGAAGACAATAAAGAGGATGAAGAAATGGGCTTTGGCATAATGCTCAAAAAGATTTTCAGCAAGGACAGCAACTTGTGCTGCCTTGCTTTTTATTTAGTTTTTGCTTTTTAATTAATTTTTTTGTACTATTTTGTATTTAATTTTTTTGTCTACATGTATGTACTAAAGTTGACTTCTTTATTTGTAAACAAAAAACTGATTATAGTAATAATAATAAAAAGCAATTATTCAAATCTGATTTTTTATTACATTTTCTTTTTAAACTAATACCTATAAGAATAAAATAACGAGTACTAAAATGAGCACTCGTACACGACGAGAAGTGAACACGCGTCCGCGACTAGAATAAAAATGCGTACATGATTAGGAATAACATGCGCGCATGATGACAAGTGACACGCATGCACGAGAGTGAAACCTGTACATGATCGGGAATGACACGCGTAAACGGCAAAAACAATACTTTGGATTTTCTAATAAACTTTAAATTAGCCGGATAAAATTAGGGTATGACAGTTGCCTCTCTTTATTTATATTTTACTAGGAAATATGAAGGGTTTCCAAATTCCTCGAGTAAAATAGAAATGAAGATAAAAATACACTAATTTTGTCAAGACTATTTTTTAGAAATTATTGAAAAATAATGGGTTGACATAGAATAAAAGTAAATAAGGGTCACCAGAGATCTAAAGGAGCACTGGGGCTCTGATGGTCTAATTGCAGTCGATGCTTGGCGCATTGATTGGAGTTAGACTGAAGGACCGACGAGGTCTGAAGGGGATGCCTAAGCCTGATGGACCAAAATGGTCTGATGGAGCGCAAACTAGCAATGGTACTAGTAAAACGGTCTGCTTGGGGGGTGGCCTTTTCTGAGCGGCCATGGGTGGCAAGGTCAGGTCATTGACCTGATTTGCTCACCTCGAAGGACGTGCACTGTGTTTTTTTAGGCGGACACAGCTAGTCTGAAGGACCTGGGGTCGGATGATCGGTTGCGCTCAGTGTCGACATAGTGATCTGAAGGTAGAGTTCGAAGTCGTTGTTGGACGTGTTGATTCGAACTGAACTGAAGGACCTGGGGTCGGATGATCCGTCGGTTGCTCGATAACGCGATGTGCGATCAGGATTGAAGGACCATTGACGGTCTGAAGGAGCGCTTGGGCTCTGAAGGACCACTGGGGGTCAGCAAGAGAACTAGGACTCTGAATTGTGATATGAGACTGGCGCTTGGAGCACCGACTTTGAGGGAACAAACCATTTGGATTGACACCTGGTGTACTTGCCTAGAACATACCTAATGAATGCATTTACCAGAGAAGGGAAAAGCTATCTATATTTGGCATGTCTAAAAATGCAATGAATGATGTATGCGTGCAATATAGGTATTGTGAAATGGTAGGTGTCCGATGGGATGAATGAAGCGTGGCAGATGAGGTGAGTCGAAGTTGATGGAACATGGAGGTTGACAGACACCGTGTGTGAATGCAGATAAGATATGAATGTGATTGTGCTGATTAATGATGAATGTAATGGAATGAGCGATTTTTCCTTTTTTTGCTTTTTTTTTGCCTTTCTTTTTCTTAGTATATAATGAGTGTATGAAATGCAAAGTGCGAATGTGATGCAAATGTAATGCTTTGATGCGAATGCCATGGATGGTACAATGATATGATTAGTGATGTAAAAGACTTTTTTTTTGGGCAACGATGAGACCAGCAATTGGCACATCTATCGAAGCAAACAATGTTATGCATGTGACGAACGTGCAATGATTGGTATCTGGTGGGATGATGAATGAAATGGGTGTTGAACCTGATGGAATGAGAAAGTCGACAAACGGTTGTATGTGGATGCAGATGAGATATGAATGTGATTGTAATGATTGTATGCTATGGTGAATAAAAGGAAGCACATGAACGCATGGCAAATGATATGATTGGTGATGTAGAAAGCTTTTTGGCAACGATGAGACCGGCACTTGGCGCGTCTATCGAAACAAAAAAGTGTTATATGTGTGCAATGTGATGAATGTGCAATGCGAAAATAAATGGACTACAAAAAGCCCGTGAATGATGGATGCTGAAGTTGATTGAAAACAGAAATTGATAAGCCGTGTATGCGACGGTAGATGACATGCGAATGCAGATGTGCTGCTTAGGTGCAGGTGCTATGGTAGATGCATGATTGCATGGTGGAATGATTTATGCTATGATTTGGTTGATGATGCAAAAAGATTTTTTCTTTTTTGTAATGATGAGAAATGAGATTTTTGATGCGAGAAGCAGAGAGGTGAAAATTCTGGAATCATCATTTATTGGAAAAATTGGATTTGATTTGAATTCAAACTTTGGTAATCTCGATGTTGTTATTCCCAGACACTGATGTATAAACAGTATTTGATTGCATTTGCAAGCTCGTTCACATTGTTCTTTCATTATGGTGTCCCATGATTGATTGAATTTTAGGTCCACAAAGTTAACAGAGTGAGTGTTTAGCGTCACATTATTAACTCGTGTTCTCTCTCTTAGAAGCATTGTTTAGTAGACATGTAGAGTAGTGCAAATACAGATGAATGAGTCAGTTGACTCGGGGTATGGACAGATATGACACGTGAGGGGATGAATGGTAGGATTTTGCTATGAAAGGTAGGCTTTTCCCAGCTCAAGAAACGTGGAACTGCCCCGATTTAGACTACCAGTGAAGGTGATCGAATAGTCTATCCCTGTCTAGTTATGACAAAACAAGGGGTGTAGGGGAGATAATGAATTGGGAATGCCATGACTTTGGAATGAAGGGTGGCAAGCAAGAGATTCTGTCTCAACCCATGACGTTTGGTGCTGCTCCAATCTCGACGAGAACAAGGTCGCCCCGACTGGAGTAACATTGTGAAGGGTTGTATTTAGGATAATGGGTTGAGAAGATGCCTCGGCATGGTTTTGTGGATGTGGATATGACAAGGGGATGAGATGGGTGTAGAGCGAATTTCCCCGACTTTAGGTGAAGTGAAGAGTGATGAGATTGCCCCACTATGGAATGACATTTTAAACGGTTGCTTTAAGTGAGGTTGTGAAAGGTAGCAAAGTTAGGGTAATGGGCTAGGGAGGTGGTCCAATATGACTATATGGATTGGGTATGGTATATGAATGGGATGGACAATGACTAAATCTCAAAGTTCAAAGGGTATGGATGATAAAAGGAATGCCCCACTTTGGGATCTAGGTGGTGATCCTAGTATAAACTTTTGGTTCTTTTTTAGGTGAATCCCGAAGACTGTGACAGTCTTGAGTTTTGATGAAAACTTCACTTGGTGATCACTAAACATTGTCTTTACATCAATGCCACTTGAATGAATCTTCGAGTGCAAGCCCTTTGAGTTTTTTCTTTTTTCTCTTTTTTTTATCCTCTTTTTTGATTTTTTTTTGAGCAAATATATTGTAAATAAATAAACTTACTTGTCCTAAAATTAAATATTCTTTGAGAAAATGAAAGCAATCAGCCACAGATCAGCATGGACTTTGTAATGTGGCCAGTGGTTAGAGGTTTATAAAAGAAAGGTTTGTAACGTGGTCAATGGTTATGGGCAATGTGGTCGGTGGTTATGGGGTTGTGGAGTATAGGCTCAAATGGGCTCAGAGAGGTGTTTGAGGGTTTATTGATACGATGACCTTTTAAAAGACAAGTAGGTTCAGAGAAGTGTTTGAGGCCAATGATTTGGGTTTTGTGGAAGAAATGATAATTCGGCCTAAGGAGGTGTTTGTGGGTTTATTCGGACAAAGATATCTTGTGTTTGGTGATATTATGTATCAGCTCACAATTTCTACTGCTTTTGCTTTTTTTCTTTTTGAGGATTTCTTTTTCAATCTTCTTTTTTGAATTTCACATTTTTTGTGTTCTTTTTTTTTCTTTTTTTTGAGTAGAGTGAGCTGATAAAAGTGAAACACCTTTTTTGATGTGGAATTGATCCTTGTCTAGGGTGACTGAAAGATTTTTTGATTTTTTTTTTGGCTCAAAGGGGTAGTAAAGAGTGTTTCTTTTTGGATTTTTTTTGGATATAGAAGGCTGGCCAAACATCATTTCAAATCATGATTGCTTGTTTTCTCAAAAATTAATTCTAAGACAGCAATTTACTTATCTTCACATATCTGCTCCTTTTTTATGTGCCCTATGTTTTACTTAGGTTCCTCTCGCGAGTTTTCAACCTAAGGGGTCTTTTTTGATTTTTTCCTTCTCTTTTTTTTGTAAAGGACTTGCAACAAGGGAATACAATGTTGACAAGATATCTAGTGATCACAAATTTGCCCCAGCATGGGGGCCTAAAGTGTTAGTTTGTGAAATTTCATCATTGGGAACCAACCAAGTAGTCGACTAGGTACTTATGTGGAGAATATGCACCTTATGGGATGGTCGGGGTGGGACTGGGCGTGTAAAGGGATGATGATAAGATGGAAAGATGTGGACATTAACTGACTCAGACAAGAATAAATGCACATTGCATACAACTTCACTATAAGAATGCTTCACAGCGAGTTAACATAGTTAGAGACATGATAGAAGAAATTTTTAATAAGGTAACAAAATGGACCATTTGGATCGTTCATCATGGAACTGATGAAATGCATCATTTTGCTGAAGAAAATTGTGAACGAGCTGCAAACAGTGAATAACTTCTTTTTTTTTGAAATTGAGTTTCTGAAAACACCTTGAGTTTGCAGCTAAGCTAAGCCTTTTCAAAGAAGAAATAATCAACTTCGCCTCATCTCTCATCGAAGTTTTTGAAAAAGATATTGCTCATGTTTTTTGTATGGATGAACACATGATAATGTATATGCATGATGCAGATGCCTAAAATGCGTGAATGAATGATTTATGAATGAATGGAAATACATGAAAAATGAGATGTTCACAATTTTTTGAAATTGTGCTCATGATTGTTTTCTACTCTTTTCTAGAAAAAATGTAATGCACGTGATGATGGATATGTACGATGAAAACGCAAATGCGTGAAGGGAATGATCTCCTGGAAAGATCATCTATTCTAAATGATTTTTTGTTTATTTTTGGAGGCGATGCAACATGTAGATGATGCAAAGTATCATTTATGTTTTAAAATGAAATGCTAGCTAAGATATATTTTTTTGGATGATGAATGATGCAAGACTAATGACACTATTTTTTGTTATTTTGAAATGATGCACACATGCATGCAGAAATGATATATAAATAAAATGATGTATGAATGAAATGACGCATGGGTGAATGATAAAGCAACATGGTTTTTTTTTGAATTAGGAAGACAATATGAGTGTAATGATGTATGAATGTTATGTTTTCTTTACATGCATTTCATGATGTTGCAAATGATGAGATGCGTATACTATTTGATAATGATTTTTGTGAATTATTTATGAATGAATGGCGGTGCGTGCTAAATGAGATGCTAATGTTATATGGCTAAAAATTACTTTTTTTTATGCGAGGAAATAAAATGCACGACACTCGCAATGATTTTTTTTAATGCATGGAAAGAAAAGAATGCATGATGCTTGACATGATTTTGAATGTTTTTATTTGTTTTTTTTTTGGAGAAGGGAAACCAGACGCATAAGTGTTGACGAACCAACTTGCCTTTTTTGCTCTGATTTTTTTACATGGATGAATGCGTGCATGAATGTGCATGAAATGCAAAAGTATGATTTCGTGTTACGTCGGGGAAATTGTAAGTTTCTGTTTGACGCAGAACTGAAAGAAACTTACGACTTATTAATGCAAATGGACTACAAAAAGCCCGTGAATGATGGATGCTGAAGTTGATCGAAAACAGAAATTGATAAGCCGTGTATGCGACGGTAGATGACATGCGAATGCAGATGTGCTGCTTAGGTGCAGGTGCTATGGTAGATGCATGATTGCATGGTGGAATGATTTATGCTATGATTTGGTTGATGATGCAAAAAGATTTTTTCTTTTTTGTAATGATGAGAAATGAGATTTTTGATGCGAGAAGCAGAGAGGTGAAAATTCTGGAATCATCATTTATTGGAAAAATTGGATTTGATTTGAATTCAAACTTTGGTAATCTCGAGGTTGTTATTCCCAGACACTGATGTATAAACAGTATTTGATTGCATTTAAAAGCTCGTTCACATTGTTCTTTCATTATGGTGTCCCATGATTGATTGAATTTTAGGTCCACAAAGTTAACAGAGTGAGTGTTCAGCGTCACATTATTAACTTGTGTTCTCTCTCTTTGAAGCATTGTTTAGTAGACATGTAGAGTAGTGCAAATACAGATGAATGAGTCAGTTGACTCGGGGTATGGACAGATATGACACGTGAGGGGATGAATGGTAGGTTTTTGCCAAAGTCATGAAAGGTAGGCTTTTCCCAGCTCAAGAAATGTGGAACTGCCCCGATTTAGACTACCGGTGAAGGTGATCGAATAGTCTGCCCCTGTCTAGTTATGACAAAACAAGGGGTGTAGGGGAGATAATGAATTAGGAATGCCATGAATTTGGAATGAAGGGTGGCAAGCAAGAGATTCTGTCTCAACCCATGACGTTTGGTGCTGCTCCAATCTCGACGAGAACAAGGTCGCCCCGACTGGAGTAACATTGTGAAGGGTTGTATTTAGGATAATGGGTTGAGAAGATGCCTCGGCATGGTTTTGTGGATGTGGATATGACAAGGGGATGAGATGGTGTAGAGCGAATTTCCCCGACTTTAGGTGAAGTGAAGAGTGATGAGATTGCCCCACTATGGAATGACATTTTAAACGGTTGCTTTAAGTGAGGTTGTGAAAGGTAGCAAAGTTAGGGTAATGGGCTAGGGAGGTGGTCCAATATGACTATATGGATTGGGTATGGTATATGAATGGGATGGACAATGGCTAAATCTCCAAGTTCAAAGGGTATGGATGATAAAAGGAATGCCCCACTTTGGGATTTAGGTGGTGATCCTAGTATAAACTTTTGGTTCTTTTTTAGGTGAATCCCAAAGATTGTGACAGTCTTGAGTTTTGATGAAAACTTCACTTGGTGATCACTAAACATTGTCTTTACATCAATGCCACTTGAATGAATCTTGGAGTGCAAGCCCTTTGAGTTTTTTCTTTTTTCTCTTTTTTTTTATCCTCTTTATTGATTTTTTTTGAGCAAATATATTGTAAATAAATAAACTTACTTGTCCTAAAATTAAATCATTGAGAAAATGAAAGCAATCAACCACAGATCAGCATGGACTTTGTAATGTGGCCAGTGGTTAGAGGTTTATGAAAGAAAGGTTTGTAATGTGGTCAATGGTTATGGGCAATGTGGTCGGTGGTTATGGGGTTGTGGAGTATAGGCTCAAATGGGCTCAGAGAGGTGTTTGATGGTTTATCGATACGATGACCTTTTAAAAGATAAGTAGGTTCAGAGAAGTGTTTGAGGCCAATGATTTGGGTTTTGTGGAAGAAATGATAATTCGGCCTTGTCATACCCCAATTTTGTCCGGCTTAGGTCCAAACCCTAACTTTCAACACAAAAATTACATAGTAGATTTAATTTATTTTTCTTGTTACAATATCTTTAATTAAAAAAACGAAAATAAAAAATAAAATAGATAAGAAATAATACAAATTACAAAAAAAAATAAAAAAGGGGAGGTGCAATAAAAGATTATTATTACAAAAAAGGAGAATGTCCATGTACATGACTTGGCCCAAGAATGCCAAAGTTACAAAAATACAAAAATAAACCAAGTACCCAAAACTGCAGCTACTTTGCAAAGGTGATTTCTCTCTCTTCGGACATCATTTCGACGATCCGACCGGTGAAAGTGAAGATGGATGTCTCATGAACTTGGTGTCAAAAAACAACGATGATCCAACGGTTAACGAATCCAGAATCGCACTTGTACGGTGGCTGGTTTGAGAAAAACGGAAGTTGTTTTTTCTACTTTTTGCGAAGGCAATTTCTCTCTCCTCAGACCTCGTTTCGACGATCCAAACGGTAGAAGTGAAGATGGATGTCTCATGAACCTGGTGTCAAAAAACAACGATGATCCAACGGTTAACGAATCCAGAATCGCACTTGTACGGTGGCTGGTTTGAGAAAAACGGAAGTTGTTTTTTCTACTTTTTGCGAAGGCAATTTCTCTCTCCTCAGACCTCGTTTCGACGATCCAAACGGTAGAAGTGAAGATGGATGTCTCATGAACCTGGTGTCAAAAAACAACGATGATCCAACGGTTAACGAATCCGAAATCGCATTGTCAATATGGCTGGTTTGAGAAAAACAAAAATTGCTTTTCTATGTTGTTTTAGTCCCACATTGCTTGGGAGAAACAAGAACTACCTAGCCTTTGGCTATAAAAGAGATGGAGATGCAAAGGCTATGGACATGGGTGATTGATGGGGTAAGTGATCTTTTGGGCTAGCATTTGCAGTCCATTAGATTAAAAGCCTGTCTTTAATTCTTTTGGACTAGCTTTTGCAGTCCGTTAGATTGAAAGCCCGTCTTTAGTTATTTTTGGGATGGCCGTTGAGGTCCTTTACTTGGTGGTTTTCGGGTGAAAACGGACCAGATAGGAGTCCGGTTCGCGGTTGATATGGTCAGATTGCTCGATCCGTTTCGGCGTTGATCGCATTGATCAGCTGGAGGTTAGTTTTGCATTTATTTATTTAATTTATTTATTTATATTTGTATATATTTATTTATTATGTATACTGTTTATTTATGTACAAACTTATTTATTATTTATATTGTTTATTTATCTATGTAAATAATTATTTATTATTTATTCATTTATTTATTTATATGTATAGTTATTTATTTATTAACTTTACGCTTTATTAATTGTTAGTGCCGTCATTAATTTTTTTTAAATACACAAATTATTTTATAAAAATTTCAAAAATATAAATAGGGGATTAAGTCGACTGTACAGTCGGATTAGTCAGCTTTTTAGGACTACAAATGAACCGTTACAGATCATGTCCTAAAATCCCTATTTAAAACAAACAATTTCTAAATTAAAATAAATACAAACATACTTCTTTCCCCTAAGTAAACCTTTTTCTCACCAACCTTTTTTTCAAAATAACAGATTTTCTTTTCCCTAAACGAGAATCAATCCAATTGCGAAAACTCTTCAAAATCAAACTTTGTTAAGTAGTCTTGCGAAGCCTTTGCTTGCATGATTATTAACAATGAGGTACCAGTGGCGATCACTTGGAGCCTTTGCTCAATTGATCATCATGAACGCCTAATTTTCCTAAAGATTTTCACTAAATCAAAAACTTTGTTAGTAGTCTTGCGAAGCCTTTGCTTGCATGATTATTAACAATGGAGTGCTAATGGTGGTCACTTGGAGCCTTTGCTCAATTGATCATCATGAAAGCTCAATTCTCACAATTAAACAAGATAAAAGACAAAAACCTTTTTCAAGATAAACAAGAACTACGTAGCTTTGAATTCTCCATCGCACCGGGAGATACGTAGGAGCGGGCCATGTCCCGTCAAGCACTTCTTTCTAAAAACCCTTTTTGTTCCTTTCTCTCCAAAAATAAAATTTTTTATTAAGTTCTTTAATTCATTTTCAATAAGAAATAAAGAGGCAAATTAGATATTTTCCAAATCAACACTTAAAACCACACATTTAATTAAATGTTCCCTCTCAGTAGAGAGGACGTGTGAGGTGCTAATACCTTCCCCGCGCGTAACCGACCCCCGAACCCTATTCTCTAGTTTCGCAAGACCAATCGCTTTCCAAAAAAGGTTTTCCTAATATTTTCCTTAATAAATATTGGTGGCGGCTTCATTGTTTTTTAGAAAAGTTGTAAACGAGGAAGGTTCTCCCTCGGGGACTTTTTCGGGCGCAACAGCTGGCGACTTCACTGGGGACCTTAAAAAACATTTTTTCAAAAGTGGGTCAAGCCTAATTAATTAAATGTGTGGTTTATATGATTGATTTGAATATCTTGCTTCTTCTTTCATAAGCATGTTACGTCCATGTGCATTCTTCTTCTATGTTTGTTTTTGCAATAGATAATTACTTTTTTGCTTAGTTCTCTCATGCATTTCTTCCCCTTTCTTATCATGTCCCCTTCTTCTCTGCTCCCTTTCCTATGGTAAGCACATGCATACTCCACCTTTCTTATCATGTCCCCTTCTTCTTTGCTCCCTTTCTTGAGGTAAGCAGTGCATTGTTATTGGCACCCTAGACTAGTTTATATTGGATCGATATTGAACCCTAGGATAAACAACATGCTATTTGTCTGGACTGCTCTGGATTTTCATTTGCAGGTGGGGAAGGGTAGTTATTCCTAGGTGTTGTGCCCTCAACACACACTTCACATCCTATACTTGTGAGCATTGAGTGGGGCCTAAAACCCAAGGTCTGAACAAAAACCTAGGAGAGTGGGAACGATTAGTGACTGCCATTCGTAGACCTTTGTCTGTATGGCTCTCATGAAAGTTCCGCCCAAGAGTGCGCTTTGTCATGATGCCTCACACTCGGTAGCTTTCTACGATTGTGGGTGCCATCATGAGAGAGACTTCAGCTCTTGGTTGCCATTCTAAGGAAGTGATTAGAACCTACATGGGAGGATTACCCCTTTCGTCGACTTTAGACCCTAGGATTCCCACCCTTTGTAGGACACGGGGGCACGCCTTTGTTTGTTGCATTAGTTTAGGCATTCTTTTTTCTTAAACTCTATTTCAAAAATAGTAGAAAATAATATCCTTATTTTCTTACCCTCTTTTTATGTAAATGACACATCATTTCGCATCCACATCATTTCGCTTCCACATCATTTCGCATTCGCATCGTTCCGCACCATTTCATTTGCATCTAATAAAAGTTTGAAAAAAAAACATTCATCTTGCATTCCTTTTCATTACATAAAGATAAAACAAAAAACAATTATCATTTGCATAGCATAAGCATTTCATTTATAATCATCCTCGTCGAGTTCATCCAAGACGAGGCATTCATGCATAAGCATTATTTCGAAAAAGACACAGTAGAACTACGTAAGCTTTGATTCCTCATTACAATGGGGATACGTAGGAGCGGGTCATACCCCGTCAAGCACATTTTTCTAAAACCCTTTTTCCAATAAATCATTTGCATCTCCAAATAATTTTCAAAATCATGTTCCAAAACTAAAAAACAAAAAAAGAAAATCATTATGAGTATCATGCATCTCAATGCACAAAAAAAAAATGAAAACAACAAAGCATCTCATTCATAGTCATGAATAAAAATCATCATCATTTAGAGAAAAGCATCATTCTTGCATCTTTCATCATTCAAAAGAAAAAGGGGGCATTGGTATTTCGTACCTTGTCTCGCCTCTAAAAAATAAAAAATAAAAAATCAAAATCAAAAATCATTTTGAAAAAAAAAGGGGCATCATTCTTGCATCATTCGCATTGGCATTCCATGTTTTGTCTTGCATTAAAAATAACAAAATTATTTAGAATAAGCCACGCTCTTCGAGTGGTCATTCTCCACGCATTTGCATCATACTTGCATATCATAATTTGTTCATTCATTCATTACATAAAATAAGAGTTGGGATGAGAAGCGAGACGTTCTTGCGAAACAATCACCCTTTTTGAAAAAGTTTATCCTTACTTGGTTGCAAACTCAAGGTGTTCCAAGGCACTCAGTTTTTCAAAAAGCACTGCATCCCATCCATTCCATGACAAAAGACTGAAATAGTGTATCAAAGAAAAAACAAATTTTTAACTGATGTTAACTCTCTGTGAAGCATTCTTCTAATGAGCGTGCATGCTATGAGTACATTCTCTTGTTTGAGTCCGTTGGTTTTCCTCCCTTACCACAGTTTCCCGTCCAAGTCTAGTCCCGCCCCGTCCACCCATAAAGTGCATATTCTCCCCATCAGTGCGTATTTGACTTTTGGTTCAAGTCCTCCATGCTGGGGCAAGTCTGTGATCATTAATTCCCCTTGATTAATATCATATTCCTTCAGTGCAAGTCTCTCAAAATAATAATAATAATAATATAATAAACAAGAAAACAAGCTCGCTAGGTTGAAAACCCGCAAAGGGCGGCCTAGGCAAAAAGGAGCGCCCGGTGGACTGAAAACTCACAAAGAGCGGTCCAGGCAAAAATTAGGGCACAAAAAAGGAAAAAAGAGCAAACACATGAAGATAGATAAATATTTGTTCTAAAGTTAAGTCTTATAGAAATAAGCAATCGGGATTTGAAATGAAGTTTGGCCATCTCCTCAAAAATCCCAAAATCCCAGAAAGTCCCTTTCCTACCCACCTTGAGCCAAGAAAAACCAAAATCCAAAAATCACCCTAGACAAGGATCACCCCAAATAAAAAAAAATAGTTGCACAGAAAAAGCAGAAATCTTTTCATTGCATTGGCGTCATATCATATTCGCACTTCATAAAAAAGGAAAAGAACAAAATCATTGCATAATTAGAGCATTACATTTTGCATCAGATATTCCATAGAAAAAGCAAAGAAAGCAAAAAGAAAACAAAGAAAAGAAACCACAAAAGCAACAGAAAAACATTCCCTGTTATCCAACATTCCATATCATTCATCATTTCACAAGCATTCCTTTGTCATTCAATCATCAAACATTAAAGCAGTGCATACGCATCATATTAACGTTAGCATTTCCATAAAAGAAAAAAGAACAAGAATCATTGCATCAAACATCAGAGCATTGCATCATATTAATGTTTGCATTTCATAGAAGAAGCAAAAAGAAATAAACAGAAGTTAGAACAGGAGCATTTCATTCATCAAAGCATCAATCACCGCATACATTTGCATCAAACATCAAAGCAATACAGTTGCATCACATTAATACTTGCATCTCATAGAAGAAAAGAAAGCTAGAACATCCCATGTCATTCATCATTTCATGTTATTCATCATTTTTCCAAAAAAAAAAAAGGGGAAGAAAAAGTTTCCTTTGCATCAAAATACATGAGCTTTGCATTCGCATTCTTAAGAGAGCAAAAAGAGAAGCCAAAAGAGAGAAAAGAAAAGAGCCAAGAGAGCAACAAAAAGAAAAGAAAAGAAAGAAAAAGAAAGAAGAGAAGCTAGAGAAAGAGAAAAAGCATATAAGAACAGTAGAAAATCATGCATTCATAAGCGAAAGAAAAAGAAAAATCATGCATTGCGTACTGACAAGAGAAGAAAAGGAAAACCATTGCATTCATCAAGCATATAAGAACAGTAGAAAATCATGCATTCATAAGCGAAAGAAAAAGAAAAATCATGCATTGCGTACAGACAAGAGAAGAAAAGGAAAATCATTGCATCCATCAAGCATATAGGAACAGTAGAAGATCATGCATTCATCCGACATAGACAAAGGAAATAAGAAACTCATCATTCATCATAAGAAAAAAGAAAACAACAATCATGGCATTTGCATTGCATGCATTTGTTTATTTTCAGCTACAGGTACAAAAGAGGATGAGCACTTCGGTGTTAGCCCTCGCCCCCAGATTCCAGAAAATGTTCCCCAAGTTGGGAGTTCAGAAAGAGAAAAAAAAGAAAAGAGAGAAATAGAAAAGAAAGAGAGAAAAGAAAAGAGAGCGCTCAAGCGCGCATTGCGGATTGGAGCACAGAGATCATCGCTCCCTTCTGCCCAGGTCTCACGTCGCGTACGAGCAACGCGATGGACCGCAGCCCCATGTGAGGTTCAACGGAATAGTTGTATCAGCCTAAGATACAGTGGATGCCGTGCATTGATCTGTATATCAGTTCCGGAGCTGATAACGATCCCCCCGGTCGCTCGAAAAGGCCAACAGGAAGAGCGTGCTCCTCAAAGCCACGTGCAAACTCGGATTCGTCAAGAGTTCGTTTAAGGATTACAGGTTTTAGGCAGCCTGGGCAATTTACCGCTTTCTGCACGCCAAGTGCCCATTTACTTTTCTGTCTGCACGCCAAGTGCCCATTTTACTTTTCTGTCTGCACGCGAAGTGCCCATTTTACTTTTCTGTCTGCACGCCAAGTGCCCATTTCACTTTTCTGTCTGCACGCCAAGTGCCCATTTTACCTTTCAGTCCGCACGTCAGTGTTCATTTACTATTTTCGCACCAACACGAAAGTATCTATCTTTCCAAAAAAAAAACAAAAAAAAAAAGAAGAAAGAAAATTCGGATTTCTCCAAATGGACAAAATTGGTATAATTTCTGAATTCTTTATTTCTATTTTACCTTCGAAATATGTCTCGCGCAATTCATATTTCTTGGTAAAATCCAAATAAAGAGGGGCAGCTGTCATACCCCAATTTTGTCCGGCTTAGGTCCAAACCCTAACTTTCAACACAAAAATTACATAGTAGATTTAATTTATTTTTCTTGTTACAATATCTTTAATTAAAAAAACGAAAATAAAAAATAAAATAGATAAGAAATAATACAAATTACAAAAGAAAATAAAAAAGGGGAGGTGCAATAAAAGATTATTATTACAAAAAAGGAGAATGTCCATGTACATGACTTGGCCCAAGAATGCCAAAGTTACAAAAATACAAAAATAAACCAAGTACCCAAAACTGCAGCTACTTTGCAAAGGTGATTTCTCTCTCTTCGGACATCATTTCGACGATCCGTCCGGTGAAAGTGAAGATGGATGTCTCATGAACTTGGTGTCAAAAAACAACGATGATCCAACGGTTAACGAATCCAGAATCGCACTTGTACGGTGGCTGGTTTGAGAAAAACGGAAGTTGTTTTTTCTACTTTTTGCGAAGGCAATTTCTCTCTCCTCAGACCTCGTTTCGACGATCCAAACGGTAGAAGTGAAGATGGATGTCTCATGAACCTGGTGTCAAAAAACAACGATGATCCAACGGTTAACGAATCCGAAATCGCATTGTCAATATGGCTGGTTTGAGAAAAACAAAAATTGCTTTTCTATGTTGTTTTAGTCCCACATTGCTTGGGAGAAACAAGAACTACCTAGCCTTTGGCTATAAAAGAGATGGAGATGCAAAGGCTATGGACATGGGTGATTGATGGGGTAAGTGATCTTTTGGGCTAGCATT
The DNA here is from genome assembly GCA_039519185.1 of Astragalus membranaceus. Taxonomy (NCBI): domain Eukaryota; kingdom Viridiplantae; phylum Streptophyta; class Magnoliopsida; order Fabales; family Fabaceae; genus Astragalus; species Astragalus membranaceus. The sequence continues at coordinate 190,719,048 of CM076847.1, forward strand.
TGCAGTCCATTAGATTAAAAGCCTGTCTTTAATTCTTTTGGACTAGCTTTTGCAGTCCGTTAGATTGAAAGCCCGTCTTTAGTTATTTTTGGGATGGCCGTTGAGGTCCTTTACTTGGTGGTTTTCGGGTGAAAACGGACCAGATAGGAGTCCGGTTCGCGGTTGATATGGTCAGATTGCTCGGTCCGTTTCGGCGTTGATCGCATTGATCAGCTGGAGGTTAGTTTTGCATTTATTTATTTAATTTATTTATTTATATTTGTATATATTTATTTATTATGTATACTGTTTATTTATGTACATACTTATTTATTATTTATATTGTTTATTTATCTATGTAAATAATTATTTATTATTTATTCATTTATTTATTTATATGTATAGTTATTTATTTATTAACTTTACGCTTTATTAATTGTTAGTGCCGTCATTAATTTTTTTTAAATACACAAATTATTTTATAAAAATTTCAAAAATATAAATAGGGGATTAAGTCGACTGTACAGTCGGATTAGTCAGCTTTTTAGGACTACAAATGAACCGTTACAGATCATGTCCTAAAATCCCTATTTAAAACAAACAATTTCTAAATTAAAATAAATACAAACATACTTCTTTCCCCTAAGTAAACCTTTTTCTCACCAACCTTTTTTTCAAAATAACAGATTTTCTTTTCTCTAAACGAGAATCAATCCAATTGCGAAAACTCTTCAAAATCAAACTTTGTTAAGTAGTCTTGCGAAGCCTTTGCTTGCATGATTATTAACAATGAGGTACCAGTGGCGATCACTTGGAGCCTTTGCTCAATTGATCATCATGAACGCCTAATTTTCCTAAAGATTTTCACTAAATCAAAAACTTTGTTAGTAGTCTTGCGAAGCCTTTGCTTGCATGATTATTAACAATGGAGTGCTAATGGTGGTCACTTGGAGCCTTTGCTCAATTGATCATCATGAAAGCTCAATTCTCACAATTAAACAAGATAAAAGACAAAAACCTTTTTCAAGATAAACAAGAACTACGTAGCTTTGAATTCTCCATCGCACCGAGAGATACGTAGGAGCGGGCCATGTCCCGTCAAGCACTTCTTTCTAAAAACCCTTTTTGTTCCTTTCTCTCCAAAAATAAAATTTTTTATTAAGTTCTTTAATTCATTTTCAATAAGAAATAAAGAGGCAAATTAGATATTTTCCAAATCAACACTTAAAACCACACATTTAATTAAAGGTTCCCTCTCAGTAGAGAGGACGTGTGAGGTGCTAATACCTTCCCCGCGCGTAACCGACCCCCGAACCCTATTCTCTAGTTTCGCAAGACCAATCGCTTTCCAAAAAAGGTTTTCCTAATATTTTCCTTAATAAATATTGGTGGCGGCTTCATTGTTTTTTAGAAAAGTTGTAAACGAGGAAGGTTCTCCCTCGGGGACTTTTTCGGGCGCAACAGGCCTAAGGAGGTGTTTGTGGGTTTATTCGGATAAAGATATCTTCTGTGTTTGGTGATATTATGTATCAGCTCACAATTTCTACTGCTTTTGTTTTTTTTTCTTTTTGAGGATTTATTTTTCAATCTTCTTTTTTGAATTTCACATTTTTTGTGATCTTTTTTTTTTTTGAGTAGAGTGAGCTGATAAAAGTGACACACCTTTTTTGATGTGGAATTGATCCTTGTCTAGGGTGACTGAAAGATTTTTTGATTTTTTTTTGGCTCAAAGGGGTAGTAAAGAGTGTTTCTTTTTGGATTTTTTTTGGATATAGAAGGCTGGCTAAACATCATTTCAAATCATGAATTCTTGTTTTCTCAAAAATTAATTCTAAGACAGCAATTTACTTATCTTCACATATCTGCTCCTTTTTTTTGTGCCCTAATTTTTACTTAGGTTCCTCTCGCGAGTTTTCAACCTAAGGGGTCTTTTTTGATTTTTTCCTTCTCTTTTTTTTGTAAAGGACTTGCACCAAGGGAATACAATGTTGACAAGATATCTAGTGATCACAAATTTGCCCCAGCATGGGGGCCTAAAGTGTTAGTTTGTGAAATTTCATCATTGGGAACCAACCAAGTAGTCGACTAGGTACTTATGTGGAGAATATGCACCTTATGGTATGGTCGGGGTGGGACTGGGCGTGTAAAGGGATGATGATAAGATGGAAAGATGTGGACATTAACTGACTCAGACAAGAATAAATGCACATTGCATACAACTTCACTATAAGAATGCTTCACAGCGAGTTAACATAGTTAGAGACATGATAGAAGAAATTTTTAATAAGGTAACAAAATGGACCATTTGGATCGTTCATCATGGAACTGATGAAATGCATCATTTTGCTGAAGAAAATTGTGAACGAGCTGCAAACAGTGAATAACTTCTTTTTTTTGGAAATTGAGTTTCTAAAAACACCTTGAGTTTGTAGCTAAGCTAAGCTTTTTCAAAGAAGAAATAATCAACTTCGCCTCATCTCTCATCGAAGTTTTTGAAAAAAGATATTGCTCATGTTTTTTGTATGGATGAACACATGATAATGTATATGCATGATGCAGATGCCTAAAATGCGTGAATGAATGATTTATGAATGAATGGAAATACATGAAAAATGAGATGTTCACAATTTTTTGAAATTGTGCTCATGATTGTTTTCTACTCTTTTCTAGAAAAAATGTAATGCACGTGATGATGGATATGTACGATGAAAACGCAAATGCGTGAAGGGAATGATCTCCTGGAAAGATCATCTATTCTAAATGATTTTTTGTTTATTTTTGGAGGCGATGCAACATGTAGATGATGCAAAGTATCATTTATGTTTTAAAATGAAATGCTAGCTAAGATATATTTTTTTGGATGATGAATGATGCAAGACTAATGACACTATTTTTTGTTATTTTGAAATGATGCACACATGCATGCAGAAATGATATATAAATAAAATGATGTATGAATGAAATGACGTATGGGTGAATGATAAAGCAACATGGTTTTTTTTTTTTGAATTAGGAAGACAATATGAGTGTAATGATGTATGAATGTTATGTTTTCTTTACATGCATTTCATGATGTTGCAAATGATGAGATGCGTATACTATTTGATAATGATTTTTGAGAATTATTTATGAATGAATGAATGGGGGTGTGTGCTAAATGAGATGCTAATGTTATATGGCTAAAAATTACTTTTTTTTATGCGAGGAAATAAAATGCACGACACTCGCAATGATTTTTTTAATGCATGGAAAGAAAAGAATGCATGATGCTTGACATGATTTTGAATGTTTTTATTTGTTTTTTTTTGGAGAAGGGAAACCAGACGCATAAGTGTTGACGAACCAACTTTCCTTTTTTGCTCTGATTTTTTGTACATGGATGAATGTGTGCATGAATGTGCATGAAATGCAAATGTATGATTTCGTGTTACGCCGGGGAAATTGTAAGTTTCTGTTTGACGCGGAACTGAAAGAAACTTACGATTTATTAATGCAAATGTTTGATCCATCTTGTTAGAAAGAAAGTCTTACAATTCCCTGGGTCCTAGAAATGTATGAAAAATGAAATGTAAAATTTTTTTATGCCATGCAAAAAGGAAAAGGTAAAAATGCATGAGGTATGCTAAAAAAAAATAATTTGCCAAAATAACATATGATTTTTGTGAATTTTTTTTTAGAAGACTGGAAAAATGTATCAGTGTTTGTTTAAATGCAGGGATATGAGGCTCCTTTGTGTCCTACGAAGGTTCCTTAGAGAATAGGTCTAGGGCTTGTCTGTTAGGTGAACCTTTCAAAGGGTAGCTCTACAAGGTCCTAATAAGGTTCCTAGAGCCAACGACCCCGTTCGAGAACGCTAGCCACAACAATAGGCAAGCTATTAAAAGTGATAGCACCCTCGAAGGGACCAAACTCTAGGTGAGACTTTCATAACCACCGAGCTGGACGTACATCCAGAGGGTCATTACTACGCAGTCTCGTTCTAACTTAGTTTATGCTCCAGTCCGGGTATAGGATTATTCTCACGCGTGTGCAAAAGTGTGATAGTGAAGTGTGTGAAGGAGCAAAATAACAGGAATACCCCCCAAGCTGCAAAACAAACAAACACACATACAACAATAATCGTCTTCTACCCTAGGGTTTACATACATAAAAGAATATAATTGGCAATAAAATAAAAGAATAATCACATATACAAACATAATGGTCTTCTATCCTAAGGTTTACATATCACATGAAAATAATATAATATGCAAGAATGAAAGACAAAAGGATAGGGTAAAAATAAACATTAAATCAACAATTTACCCTACAACTAATTAGACTAGGCTTGACTCTCTAAAATATCCCCAGTGAAGTTGCCAGCTGTAGCGACCGAAAAATCCGGGCGAGGATTCCTCGAAGGTTCAAAAATGAAGTCGCCACCAAAGTTTAGTTTAAGGGCAAATATTGGAAAATCCCTTTTGGAATGGATAAGGGTCCTTGAGACCAGATAAGGGTTCGAGAGTCGGTTATGCGTGGGGAAGGTACTAGCACCCCACGACATCCTTCCTAAGGAAGGTTACCTGCTAACTAGTTGTAGGAAAGAATATTAATTTTGAAAATGTTTATTTTACCCTTTTATTGTGAATTGAAAAGAAAGAAGACTAATAAAAATTTTAGTTTTTTGTGCTTGACAGGAGAGGGCCCCTGCTCCTACGTATCTCCAGGTGCGATGGAGAAATCAAAGCTACGTAGTTCTTGGGTAGAAAATGTTTGTTGGTTGGTGTTTTTTAATATAGGGGTTTTAGGACTGCGTGATCTGTGTTCAAGGACCACTGGGGGTCTGAAGGAGTGCTGGGGCTCTGAAGGGCCGCTGAGGGCCAAAGGAGCGCTGGGGCTCTGAGGGACCACAGCTCACTTATCCTAAAACGATGACTAACCCGGCCGTACGACCGACTTAATCCCCTACTTTGAAAATAAGATTTTTGGTTTTTGAAATGAAAGAGATGTGTTTGTATTTTTTTTTATTTAGAAATTATTTATTTTAAATAGGGATTTTAGGACATGATCCGTAACGGTTCACTAGTGACCTAAAAAGTAGACTAACCCGACTGTACAGTCGACTTAGTCCCCTATTTATATTTTGTGTTTTTTTGTAAAAAATGAATTAAGAAAGAAATGTAATGGAAATTGTTTATTTTTGCGCTTGACAGGGGCGTGGCCCTGCTCCTACGTATCTCCTGGTAGAGAATCAAAGGCTACGTAGTTCTAGGCAGAAAATATTTGTGTGTTAATTGATTTTAATTTTTTGGAGGGGTTTAAGATCAAAGCCGTACGGCTAAAGTCTCTTAAACCGGGATTGACAAGATGTACATCTCAATCAAACCCATTTTTATTAATTAATTTATGAAAAAGGAAAAGAGAGAAAAATACTTTTTACGTAAACTAACATTTATTTTCATTTTTTGAAATAATAAAAATAATAAGAATAATAATAATAATAAATGATAATAATCAAAGGAAAGAAAAGATGATAATGGGTAAATAAATAAATGCATAAAGCTAGTAAAAGGGGGTGTAGAACAGAAATAAAAGAGGTGTAAACAACGAGCCCAATCCGTATCTGAGGTCCAGATTGCGAATATGGGCTTTTAGTGAGGGGGTTATCACAAGAAAAGGGATGGGTGCCATTATAAACCAGATTGATAAATATTTAAAATGAAAACAAAATAGAAGGGAGGGGGCGCAGACATAAAATGAGAGGGTGTAAACAAAACAAAGGCTGTATTATTAAAGAGGGGGGTGCGGTTAGAACAGTCTAGTTCAGTCCATGTTTTTTTTGGGTTAGCAGGCTGACCTACGATTGGTCTTAGTACAGGGAGGTTGTATGAAGCAAACGTGGGGGTGGAGGTAGCAGAGTCCAGTCAGTTTTTATTTTGGACTGGGCTGCGCAGGGGGGTGTTGTTGAAATAAAACAGGGGGTGTGAAAAACATGTCTGAACTTAAAAAAAAAACTAAAATTAAAACTAAACAGAAGCTGGGTTACATATATAAAGCAAAGCAATAAGAATCAAACCCTAATTTTCATCCCTATCCCCTCAGCGCTGCAGCCACACCCAAGAGTGAGAAAAGAACTTTCAGAAATGGAGAGAGAGAGGGAGAGAGTAAGACATGACCTTTGAGAGAGAGGATGAAGGGGAAGAAGAAAGAGACGCCGGAAAGGGAGCATCGCCGGAGTTGGTGCGCCGGACAGAGGACGACGAAGACGCGCGTGGAGACGTCGCTTGGTGGCGACGGTGAGGCTGACGGAGGAAGCGGTTTGACGGAAGAGGGGGGACAACACAAGTTCATTTGGACGGCAACAGGGTTCGCGACGGAAAAAGGGGGGAGCGGAGGTCACGACGGTTCGGAGAGAGGTTGCTGAGGCGGTTCAGTGGTGGTTTGTGGTGGTGTTTAGCGAAGGGTTATTATGGATATGATAGGGAGGAGGGAAGTGTTTCTGGGATAAATGAAAAGCTCATGTTTATTTTTTTTGCTGCTATCTTTTCTCTAATTCTTTCTAGTTTCCTTCTGATTTTTTTTCTATCCCACTCAATTCATTTTGTTGTTGGTTTTCTTCCCCCCTGTGTGTGTGTTGTGTTAATTAATTTCTTTTCTTTTTTTGTCGCAGTGCCTTCACGGTTCCCTCTCCTCGCCTTTGCTTCTGTTTTCTTTTTTTTATAGAGGATGGAAATCAATGAGACAAAAATTGTGCTGCAATGCTTTTGCAGAGAAGGCAGAGTAGTGGAGCAGAGGTGGTGGTACTGCTGTTTGCAAGGCCAGCATTGTTGGTGCCAAGAATGGGAAGACAATAAAGAGGATGAAGAAATGGGCTTTGGCATAATGCTCAAAAAGATTTTCAGCAAGGACAGCAACTTGTGCTGCCTTGCTTTTTATTTAGTTTTTGCTTTTTAATTAATTTTTTTGTACTATTTTGTATTTAATTTTTTTGTCTACATGTATGTACTAAAGTTGACTTCTTTATTTGTAAACAAAAAACTGATTATAGTAATAATAATAAAAAGCAATTATTCAAATCCGATTTTTTATTACATTTTCTTATTAAACTAATACCTATAACAATAAAATAACGAGTACTAAAATGAGCACTCGTACACGACGAGAAGTGAACACGCATCCGCGACTAGAATAAAAATGCGTACATGATTAGGAATAACATGCGCGCATGATGACAAGTGACACGCATGCACGATAGTGAAACCTGTACATGATCGGGAATGACACGCGTAAATGGCAAAAACAATACTTTGGATTTTCTAATAAACTTTAAATTAGCCGGACAAAATTAGGATATGACATATAATATATGGTATAAATTCGTTGATCATCAGTTCTGAAGCAAAAGATTTTGTAATCCTTGTGGCCAATAGAAAATATTTAATTTCTCAAATCTTTTTAATGAGCAAAAATACAATATTGGTGATGAATCTGTTATGTACTCTTAAATCTTGATAATGACTACGCATCATTGAAACTTCCAATGAACTAAACTAAGAAGAAATGGAGGAAGAAGTTACCTTGTCTGTTAATCTGATCTCACCATACGTTGCTTGAATGGCATTATGGCAGCATCCGTAGCTTGTGGTGAACATTTGATTTATCAAAGGCATGCCTTAGGGGAATTGTATCTCCTGCAAAAATGGCATTAAACATTTATCAAAGGCATGCCTCTCACACATTTCATCAAACACCTCCATTGCAAGTGAGAAGGAGAAATGATAGAGAGAAAAATAAAAGGAAATAAGGGGGAAACGGAAAACGTGAAAAGGAAACACCTCCATAGGCTGATTTTTAGGAAAAAAAGGTAAAAGGAAAACGCAAGATGAAGGAAACAACATACCTTAAAAGCCCTTGGGATGATAATGTGAATCACGTAAAACCCGCAGATGATCCTCCGTCGCCCTACGCGTAACGGTTCTGTTCGACAGAGAGGTGGAGGAGGAGAGGAGTCATGAGGATGACCAAGCGACGATGACGGCGACGGCGAATGACCAAGCGACGATGAAGACGACGGCGACGGCCCGGTAATCACACAGTGGCAACCGTAACCCCAAACCACCTCCACCGTACAGCGCCCACACCCACCGTCGTTCTCCTCCCCTTCGCGCCCGTTACTTCTTCTTCTCTCTTTCTTCTCATTTTTTTTCCTTTCGTTTGCTTTCTCTCGATCTCTCCAAGATTTTCCTCTCTCACTTCATTGATGAAATTTCATTTTCTCTCTTCCCTTGTGTTTGTGTAGCGCTGGATGTGTAGAGATGGAATGAAAAATTAGGTTCTGTTGTTTTTAAAGTGGGCTTCTATCACACAGAGGGAACAGAAAACGAAAGTGACTGAAGCCAATGGAGGTCAAACGGTGGTGAAGCCTGGTCTGGAAGTGAGTGGTGGGTGGTGGTGGGTTTGAAAGGAAGAATAGAAGAGTGTTTGAAAGGAAGAACAAAAGAGTGTTTGAAAGAGAGAGTGAGAGGTCGGTTCATCTGAGAAGAGTAGTGGAATTTTGAATTTCACTTGACTGTTCATGAATAGTAGATGCGTTACTGTTCATGAATAGTAGATGCGTTACTGTTCATCAGTTTTCCCTCTTATAGTTGATGAATAGTGGAGATTTTGATGAACAGTGCTTAAAAAAACTGATAAAGTCGATTGATCTTTATAAAGGATAGATTAAATCCATTATATTCCGCGTCTAATATTATTCAACACTATATATACTGGAGAGGGGTGTTTTTTGATCTTATTTTGGACCTGGAAACATCATTCTCCATTGTTTTTCCTTTTTTTAGCTAATTTAATAAAAGGTTTTCACGTAGATTTAATTTTTTTTTTTTATGTTTTTCCTTGATTTTGTCGTTTGAGAGTGGCGCTGTTTTGCTCGTCGTCTTAGTGCGACGCAATTTGGTTTCCCGTCTTGTTGTGTTCGTTTGATTTCGATTGACCGATCAGCTTCGATCTATTACAATTCAATCATTGACTTGAACGTCAACGTTATAGATCCAGAGACATGAGTATTTCAGTCACTTTGATTTTGTCATATTTGTATGCATTTTGCCGTTTTATGCTATTTACCTAGGTGTCGTGACGAAATGGAGATTTTATCTGAGGAGATAACCGTCTAATCGTAAATTCATCTTTTACGGTTTTAACAATTTTGAATTTGTGCTGTCAACGATATATTCTACTAATTTGAATGAATGAATATCTATTTTAGTCTAAAAAATATTCAACCCCTAAAAAATGTGCAATTGCGAACCTATTAGATTTTGATGTTGACCTATAACTCGTATGTTTTTTTTACCAGAACTTATAACTCCTATATGGTTTTATTTCATTCATAGATTATAGAATGTAACACCTTTTAAGTTTTTTTTTGTTTTACAAATTAACAACTTTAAATTTTTTTTACCAAAACAATAACTTAAAGTTACTAATTACTTTTTGTTAAGTTTTTTTTTTAAATATCAATAAGTTGGTTTTTCTTCTTAACTTTAAGTTTTTTTTTTCAAATACTAATAAGTGTTTTTTCCGTCAAGATAAAGTGAGGAGACAAGATTTAGAATATCGGAAGAGCTGATTAAATAATATGCCGGATTCCACCAAGTATACAAATGGAACCCAACCATACATGTCCTCCAATTATGTCTTCCAAATCATCCACACTAACAATCCAGCCTTCTCCTCCAAAAGGAGAAGACTCTTCTTATTTAATCAATTCTTTTGTTACAAGAAGGTAGCTCGGTTAGTGAACTAAGGGACATCGAATGAGAACATGAAAGAGGTCACTGACATTCCCCCCTTACTAATTAACATCTAACATTTGCTTATAAATTCCTTTTATCAACTCTTAATTTTTTTTAAAAAAAATGGGGGGAGGGGGGAGAATACCATTTTACAACTTTCTCCAAGGGGATTCAAACACGACACCTTAAGGATAGCTCATACCACTGAGCTAGCATCTCAAGTGTCAACGTACTATTCTTATTTAATCAACTCTTTTAATGTTGGGAGGGTCGTAGCATTTGTTGGGTGGCTTGGGACAAAGTGTGCAAGCCAAAAATTGAAGATGGGTTAGGGGTGAAGAATGTAAAAGTCTTCAAATTGGCTCTTTTGAATAAGTGGAGATGGAGATGCTTCATAGACCTCAATGCTAGCTGGAGGCCTCTTTTGCTTCATAGCAATGGTGATTTAGGGAAGCAATTTATTGTCGATGTGGTTCACAAGGGGGGCACAAAGTACTCCATTAGGTGGAAGGATTTATTGTTGTTGGAGGATTCCTTTCTTCATGGGAAGAACGCGTTCGCAAGCGCTGTGAGGTCTGTTTTGGGTAATGACGATGACATAGCTTTTTAGCATATGATAACTCTTATTTATAAGAGTTATTTATATTATTTAGACTTAAATCAATGTATGTTATAGAGTGATATTGTTGTTTAATTAAGTAGTAACATTAGAGGTTAGGATACAATTGGTGATAATCTAGCACTTTTGGAAGCCTTGTGGTATTTTTAGGTGTTTGTTCAATGCTACAGCTTTAAAATGCCACAACATCATTTCTCCCACGTCATCATGTGAGAGAATCCAGAATTGAAGATTTGGCGCTCCTAAAAGGATCACATCAGCGCCACTCTATGTGGTAGGCTAGCTGACTCGCTCATCAACCCAAGATCTTTTAGAGGACACTTGCCCACTTGCGAATGGAGAAGTACACTTGGTTGGTGGGAATGTCACTTCTTGCTTTTTGGAGACACAATGGATAAAAGAAATGGAGAGCCTTCTTCCTCTCACACTCGACCTCACTCCATCTTCTCCACAAGTGGTTTTTGCTGGTCTAAAATAGAGAGAGTTCTTGACACCATCTCTTCTCCATTTTTATCACAAAAATACGCTCCAACTCCATAGGCAAAAGTTCGTGCACACTAATGTTGTGAAGCGATGTTGCAGCATTTTTGGGTGATTCATGTGAATGGGTCTAAATAGTATATCTTCTATTCTATTTTACTTCTTTTGTATTTTCAGTATTATGAACATGGTTTTTATCATTGTTGGTAGTTTATTGCTGATTCTCATCATGAACTAAACACTTTGTAGTTGGGATGCATAAGCTTTGTAATGATTTTTGAATAGTTAATGTTATATATTGATGTACGCATTTCAATCATTGTTTTATACTTCTTTCAAATTTGTTTTGGGAATGACCAACTAAAATGAGTACGTTCGTAAATACAGACATGGTTTATGATTCGAACTCAAGGGTTAATATGGGTGAGTGTTTGTCAAAGGAAACTTTCGCAAACCATGCTTAAACCTAGACATAGAAAAGTATAGTCCATAGGATGAAACTGTGGGTACTTAATATACAGAGGTGAACCTATTTAGAGTTTAGATATAAGCCCTTGTAGCAAAACCCTGACGTTAGTGACTGAAAGACACGCATCTGATGCTACAACATCCAATCCTACGACATCGTATGTAGCATTATGCTGTTCTGAAGGATTTACTTAATGGAAGCATATCAACTATCTTTACTTAAACTTCTCACAACACCTTACTAGTTTTATTTACTTTGCTGTTACTCTACGCTATTGTGGTTACAAAATATTTGTTACTTGGTTACCCTTCACTAGTTAACCATCATATTAAACTTTAAAATTTATATCAATCCCTGTGGGTACGATTCTTAGTTTTCACTTGCGAATGTGTATACTTGCACAACAAGTTTTTGGCGCCTTTGCCGGGGATTGCATTTAATTTTTATTGTTTAATTAAGTGATAAATTAGTGATAGTTTACTCTGGTGTTTGTTCCTTGTATTGCAGCAACTTTGCTCAAGCATATGCATAGGATCAACCCTCCAGAATATCAGTTGGTTCCCGAAATAGAATGGAGATTTAGAAGGTTGAGGAGAATTCAAAATAAACAGAGAAACAGAGGCAATGGTAGACTCACAATGTCTGAACATAATACTGGCAGAGGTTCTGGTAGGAATTCAAATAGAGTTGGCAGAGGACCTATAACTGATTTTCTGGATCATTGAATGATTCAGTAGATGATTATAGGCAGCAGGTCATTAATATGGGACCTATGAACATGGTGAATGACAGAGATAGACCTATGAGGGACTATGCAATTTTTTATCCTCAAACTATGCAGACCAGCATAGTGAGGCCTAAACTTAATACAACTCATTTTGAATTTAAACCCATGATGTTCCAAATGCTTCAAACAAAGGTCAATTTGGAGGTTCTCGTACTTAGGACCCTCATTCATCATCCCTGGTGTTAGTGAAGATACTTTTAGACTCAAGCTATTTCCATACTCTTTAAAGGATAGAGCTAAGGCTTGGCTAAACTCTTTAGAGCCTAACTCTATCACTGATTGGAATGGAATGGCTGAAAAAAATTTAGCAAAAAATTTTCCACCAGTAAAGAATGCCGAGTGAGGAATGAAATTACCTCATTTAGACAAAAAGAATTTGAAACTCTATTTGAAACATGGGAAAGATGGAAAGAACTGCTGAGAAAGTGTCCCCGCCATGGAATTCCTATCATAATCCAGATGGAAACATTTTATAATGGTTTGAAACCTCAAACCAGACTTATGCTAAATGCCTCATCTGGTGGAGTATTGCTGAACTCATCTTACAATGAAGCTTGTGACTTGATAGACAATAGGGTTAGTGCACATAAGAAGGTAGTCGGGGTTCATGAAGTTAGTGAAGTATCTGCTCTATCAGCTCAAGTAGCTTCTTTGACCAATATGATAAAGAATCTCAGCACTCCTACTGCTGCAGCAACAACCAGTACTGCAACATCAATAGAAACCATTGTTGCTGCCATTCAACAAGCCCCTCAAGGGTCCACTAGCTGTGTATACTGTGGAGGAGAGCACTTGTATGAAGAATGTCCCAGCAAACCTATTTCTGTTAACTATGTAGGGTACAACAAAAATAACAACCCCTACTTAAACACTTATAATCCTGGCTGGAAAAATTACTCAAATTTCAGATGGGGTGGCAACAATGTTACAACATCCAATGCTGAAGCACCTGCTACTCCACCAGAATTCTCTGCTCAAAACAACCAAAGACCAGCTGCACCAGCAGACAACTCATTAGAGACTCTTCTGAGGGCTTTTATGAATGACACCAAAGCTACAGTTCAAACTCATGGTGCAGCTATAAAAAATTTAGAAAATCAGGGTGGTTAAATAGTCACTGCACTTTCCCAAAGACCGAGTGGGTCATTACCATCCACTATAGAAGCTTCAACTTCACAAAATCTAAGGAAAGAGCATGTCAAAGCTATATCATTGAGAAGTGGAAAGGATCTGACAGGGGTATATCATAAAATGAAAAAAATAAAAAAATTGAAAAAGAGAAAGATACTGCAGATGCTACAACATCCAATGCTGTTGCATCCGAGACTACCCTGTGCCATCACCCAAGTCAGCTCAAGAGTACCCTCCTCCTTCTTTTCCTCAAAGGTTGAAGAAGGCTCATAAAGATAAGCAGTTTGGCAAATTCATGGAGGTGCTAAAGCAATTACACATTAATGTTCCATTAGTTGAAGCACTCCAACAATATGTCAAACTATGCTAAATTCATGAAGGATGTGCTTACAAAGAGAATAAGACTAGGAGAGTTTGAAACAATGGTCATGACCAAAGAGTGCAGCATGATTATTGAAAACAAATTTCCAAGGAAACTAAAAGATCCTTGCAGCTTCACAATACCATGTTCAATTGGTGAATTTTACACAGGTCGTGCACTATGTGATTTAGGAGCAAGTATCAACTTGATGCCTAAATCCATATTCACACAACTTGGTATTGGGACTGCCAGGCCAACTATTGTGACCATTCAGCTTGCAGATATATCAATAGCCTATCCTGAAGGGTTCATAGAAGATGTTTTGATTAAAGTTGACAAATTTGTGTTTCCTACAGATTTTGTGATCCTTGATTTTGATGTAGACAAAGAAGTACCAATCATTCTAGGAAGACCATTCCTAGCCACTGCAAAAACTCTAATAGAGGTGCAGAAGGGAAAATTGACAATGAGGGTCAATGATAAAGAGATAAAGTTCAATGTCATGAATGCTCTCAAGTACCCTAGTGAGGGCACTGAAGAGTGTTCATTTGTTGTCTCTTTGGATCAAGTGGTGCAGAAGCATTTCCACAAGCAGAATAATCACTTGGTCAAAGCTCTAACATTTTTAGACAAAGAAGAGCTTGTGGAAGTGGGAGGTATGCAAAATGAAGCCACAGTGAAAGAAGTTTGGGCCAGAAGATATGAATCTTTGGAACTTGAAGACTCAAACCTAAAGAAGGATATTCCCTCTATTGAAAGTCCTCCTTCTCTGGAACTAAAAGAGCTACCAAGCCATCTGAAATATGCTTTCTTAGGGGAAAATGACACGCTTCCAGTGATCATTGCTGCAGACTTGAAAACTAAATTCTCTCGAAACAACAACTCGATGGTGTTGCACCCGAAAAGGTCCCTGAGGGGATTTTTCTTCGTTTACAACTTTTTAAAACAATGAAGTCGCCACCAATATTTTTTATAAGGAAAATATTGAAGAAAAACCTTTTTGGAAAGCGGATGGCCTTTTGGAAAACCGGAGGATTTGGGTTCGGGGGTCGGTTAGGCATGGGGAAGGTAATAGCACCCCACACCTCCTTTCTACCGAAAGGGAACCTTTAATTAAACATGTGGTTTTAAGTGTTGATTTGGAAAATACTTAAATTTGCCTCAAAGGGAATGAGAAGACTTAATGAAAATTTTTATTTTTGGCGCTTGACGAGAGTTAGCCGCTCGCTCCTACGTATCTCCCGGTGCGATGGAGAATTCAAAGCTACGTAGTTCTTGTTTGTCCTGAAAAAAGGTTTTTGTCTTTTATCTTGTTTAGGTGAGTTTTCGCAATAGGAATGAGGAATCCCGATGACCAAGCAACAACGGTTTAGAGTGGTCACACTACTAACTCTTTTTGAAAATGAAATCATCATTAACAACCAAACGGCAACGGCACGAGTGATCATTAATGATAATCGATTTTGCTTTTGATTCGAGTGTTCACGATGACCAAACAACAACGGTTTAGAGTGGCCGCGCTACTAACCCTTTTGAGAATGCAATCGTCATTAACAACAAACGGCAACGGCGCGAATGATCATCGATGACAATTGGTTTTATTTAAGTTGGAGTGTTCATGAAGACCAAACAACAACAGTTTAGAGTGGTCACACTACTAATTCCTTTGAAAATGAAATTATCGTTAACAACCAAACGGCAACGGCGCGAGTGATCATTAATGATAATTGGTTCTTACTTTAGGTAATCAAAAGGGTTTTCGCAATCGAATTGATTTTTGGTTTGTGAGATGGCTTCTTGATGTTTGAAAGTGTTCTTGGTTATGAAAAAGATTTGAAATTGTAAATGTTACTAACGAGTAACAAATTGTAGTATAATTTGAATGCGACATGGTTTTGAGGTGTTACTAACGAGTAACAAAAGTTTTGAACTTTGAGGTCGGATTACAAAGTCAATGCGGTCATCAAAACAAGCAAGCAAATCGTGAACACCATTTCAATACTTAATCACATAACGAGCACAAAAACAAGTATAAATGAATAAGAACACATGTGCATCAAGACTAAGGGGCTAGCCTATCCTTTGCAATTACTTACATTAACAAGTGAGAATGCATCAAGACTAGAGTTAGTCCATCCCTTGCCAAAACCTACACAAACTCCAAGAACCAACACCACAATTGCAAGTGAGGATGCATCAAGATTAGGACAACCTATCCTTTACAAAACCTATACGAACCCTAAATTACATTTACACAAACCTTTCAAGGTGAATGCCATCATAGGTCAAATTGGCCTTCAAGCATTCACGCATTATTTAACTATCATAAAAGGAAACCTAAATTTGCATCTTCCTACTCATTAAGAATTATAAAAGAGAGATTGAATCATTTATAGGTAATCCTCCTCACTTAGATCGAGGTGCACTAGGCGCAAGTGAGAGTCACTTTACCAATCATCAACCTAAGACAAATTACAAAGTAATTCATAAGAATAAGCAATCTCATACACTAAAAGGAGGGTTGAATCACCTAGAGCAATCTTCATCACTTAGAACAAAGTGCACTAGGCACAAGTGAGAATCTCTTTGCCTATCATCAGTTTAAACAACACCTAAACTAAAAGGGTTGAATCATATAGAACAATCCTCATCACTTTAAGCAAGGTGCACTAGGCACAAGTGAGAGTCATATTGCCTATCATCAACTTAAAATGATAAGCAAACATATAAAAACCCTATTTATTCACAATATGCGACCCAAATACATAACCAAGAACCCATTTATTTTTGAAAGCAAGTGAGATAATATGAGAAAACAAGCTAGATTACAATTTTTGGTAAAGGTTCATGTGATTAGGCAAAGAAATGCACAAAACTAACATAAACCCTATTTTTCTACAAGTATGCGAAACATAATATGCCATAAAACAACATTTTATTTCATGAAATGCAAGGGTCAAGATCCAAATCAACACAAATCATCAATCATTCAAGGGTGAGAAGCACCATAAGCACCCAAGCCTCCCTAAGTGCTTGTCAAAGTGCTTATGACACTTCTCACCAACAACAATCAACAATATGAGGATATGAAGATGATAGGATGAATAATTTTACATTTTTGAGGCAAGAACTCAAATATGATGCAAGGTTTTAAGGATTTTACCTTAACTCCAAGTTAGAAAGTGAGATGAGAAGATGAAACTAGACACAAATCAACAAAACTCCAAGGTTCTTCAAAGAAATACCCACGCAAATATGATGATCAAACCCACTTGGTGATGATGCTTGAACTTTGAATGAGAAATGGAGGGAGTATGTGAAAGAGGGATGCAAATGAGGTGGAGTGGTGGTGTTTGGGTGGAAGGAAATGAAAAAGATGGATGGAGGAGAGGGAGAGGAGGCTACGGCCTTGAGAGAAAAGAGGGAGACATTTTTGTGTGCTGGGGTTTTAGTGTAGGAAAAATGAGAAGCAAAAGATTCCTCATGTGTGGAAATGAGAGGGTATTTATAGAGTTGTTTTAGGTCTAAGGGTAATTAGGTCATTGTTCTTTATTACGTGCTCTAGGATTGGGTTTTAAATTTGAATGAAGGGCTAGGATTAGAGATCACTTGGATTGTGGGTAGTGAGAAAACACAAAAATGAGAGTGAGGGAGTAATGGAGTGTGCGACACCAAGGAGAGAGGGAGGGAGAGCTTGTGTGAAAAAAAACTTGTCCTATTTTGGGAATGGAGGCTCATATGTGATGTGAGGCAAAAATAGGGTTAAGGGTATAATTGAGATGAAATGTTACCAAAGAAGTAATTTTGTATTTTCTTGTGAAGAGGTGAGTATAAATGGGTGGGGTAATTTACAAAAGAGGGCATAAATCTATGTGGGAGTGAGTGGTGGTCACCAAAAAGGGAAAAGTTAAGGATAGTACAAAGCATATTCTTAAGGAATAAGGAATAGAAGAGTGTGAAGAATTTTTGGGAAGGGAGAGAGAGAGAGAGTGCGGCTGAAGCAAGGGAGAGGAGGGAAAAAAAAAACTTGTTTTTGGTCTTTTGTCTTATTGAGGACACTTCCTTCTTTTTGAGTTTTGAATTTTGGGCATGGAAGTGAATGTGCACCTATTAAAAAGTGTCATATATATTTGAGCACCATAAAATATTCCCTCCAATTATTCTAGGCAATAAAAATTGTCATTTAGTAATTGGGGAATATTTAATGGTCTTTTTTGGGTTTTCTTATGCACTAAAAATGGGGAAAATACATTTTTAATTATTTTGGACTAGGACTTTCTTTCCAAAAATTATACAAAAATTACCCTTGGTAGAGTAACATGTATGCCACGTCCTTGACCTGGTCTTGGTCCAAAAATAATTAATTCGCTTTTATTTAAATGCCCAAAAATGCAAAAATATGCACTATTTTACTTCCTAAAATTCCTAAAAATTAAGAAAAATGTTTTTGGGTGCCAAAAATTAATAATGATCAATAAATGGCCTTTTTTTTATGAAAATACAGACACGTGCCAAATGACGGGGGCACAGGGCAGCTCACGCAGTTACTACTGGCGCGCGCGCGTAATTCAAATAAAAATGCGAAATAGGGGACGAACACACATAAATGCACCAATCCACTGTTTTCCACACATTATGAATTACCTTATTGCTTCCATTTTTCGGAAAAATGTTTTTTTGACTTGGGCGGACAAAATTGGGGTATTACAGCTGCCCCTCTTTATTTCACATTTCGCCAAGAAATATGAATTGGCCTTTTCATATTTGTTGGTGAAATGTAAATAAAGATATAGAAATAATACTAATTTGTCCGCATCAGAAAAGTTCAAATTTTCTTTTTATTATTTTCCTTTTGAGAAAGGGGGTTAACACTTGTCGCATTAACGGGAAAGCAGTAAATTGGGAAAAGTGGTAAATTGGGAATTCGGAGGTTGCCTAAAACCTTCTAACGGACTCTTGCCGAGTCCGAGCTCTAGAGGTGGCCTTATCGAGCGGCCGATCAACATCAGGTCCGGAACTGATTCGATCAATGGATTTACGCTATGCCTTAGGCTGACACAACTAATCCGAAGGACTTAACGAAGTCGGATGGATCCATCGCGCGCTCGTACACGATGTTGTGATCTATGGAAGGAGTTCACTAACTCGGCGGGAGTTCACTAACTCTGTGCTGATGGAGTTTACTAACTCGGGGTTGATGGAGTTTACTAACTCAGTGTCATGGTGATTTTCTAAAAATGAGATTTTTGGGACTCTCTGGTCCAAAGTAACTTTTCTCTTGGATGGTGCATGAAATGCATGCACTTGGGTATTTGGGTGCACATGAATGCAATGATTGATTTTGGTGGGATGCTTTTTCTGTTTGATTCTTCATTCTCTTCTTTTTCTTTTGTTATTCTTTCGCTCTTCTGAGATGTGAACTTGAAAGTGTAATGCACTACTGTTTGATGCCATGGAGTGACGAATGGCATGGACGCTATGAGAATGATGAATGATATGAAGATGTTGTGTTCTTTTATGTTCCGTCTTCTGTGATTTTCTTCTCTTTTGTTTTTGTTTATTCTGTTTGTTTTCTTTAAGCAGCTTTCTTTTTTCTGCTTATTTGTTTTTTTTTTCTTCGGCACTCTTTTTTGCTGGTTAAATCGATCTGCCGGACGGAGGCTGTTCCAGGACGATGATCACGCGAGGATTGCGCACTGGTTCGTCACGACTGTTTTTTTCGCAATTTTATTCACTTGGGAAATCATTTCTTTCTGTATTTTTCAAAGATTTCGCAATGATCCTGTAATGCTCTGAATGTGCACATTTTGCAATTCAATTTCATCAATCACAAAAGTTATTATTTTGAAAGAAACTGAATAGACGAAAGCAGAGACACGAAAAGCACACATATGAAAGAAAAGTTGGACTTTTATTGATATAGAAATTGGACGTGCAGAAAGTCACGCCAATTGAAAGTGCATTGCAATCTTTCTTTTAAACTAAGAAATACAAGAAAAAGGAACAGATCTCGTGATTTCATCTCTGAAGTAACGGTGCCCACCGTCCATACTCATAACCCTGATCACCCCCTTATCCGAACCTTTGGGAGTGCTGATTGCCTTTTCTTTTCTCAAGTCCAAGTTTTCTGACCCTAATTTTTGCCTGGATCGCCCTTTGCGGGTTTTCAATCCACCGGGTCGCTCTGATTTTTCCTAGGCCGCCCTTTGCGGGTTTTCAACCTAGCGAGCTGATTTTTCCTTGGCTTATCTTTCTATTTTTTTGTCTATTTTTCTAGGCATAATACTTCTTGACCACATCTGAGTTCACTGGATTTGGAATCTCATCTCCGTCCATGTTCGCCAGAATTAAAGCTCCTCCTGAGAACGCCTTCTTCACCACATAAGGTCCTTCATATTTGGGAGCCCATTTGCCCCTGGGGTCCGTCTGGATCGGCAAGATCTGCTTGAGCACAAGATCTCCCTCTTGGAATTCACGAGGACGGACTCTCTTGTCAAAAGCCCTTATCATCCTCTGTTGGTACAACTGTCCATGACACATTGCGGCTACCCGTTTTTCGTCAACGAGGTTCAACTGGTCAAGACGGGACCGAACCCATTCTGCTTCATCAAGTTTTGTCTCCATTAACACCCGTAGGGATGGTATTTCAACTTCAACGGGGAGGACTGCCTCTGACCCATAAACCAGTGAGTAGGGGGTTGCCCCTGTTGAGGTGCGCACTGAGGTTCTGTAACCATGCAGGGCAAAGGGGAGCATCTCATGCCAGTCATTATAGGTCACGACCATCTTTTGTATTAATTGCTTGACATTCTTGTTAGCTGCCTCAACTGCCCCATTCATCTTTGGGCGGTAGGGAGAAGAGTTGTGATGCTGTATCTTGAAGTCTTTACACAAGTCCTTCATCATTCTGCTGTTCAAATTACTGCCGCTGTCTGTGATAATCTGGTTTGGAAGGCCGTAGCGGCAAACCAAATCTTTCTTGATGTACTTACCAATCACTGAGCTCGTCACATTGGGATAAGAAGCATCCTCCACCCACTTAGTGAAGTAGTCAATAGCAACCAGAATGAAACAGTGGCCATTTGAAGCTTTGGGTTCAATGGGACCAATGATGTCCATGCCCCACATTGAGAATGGCCATGGTGCACTCAAGACATTCAGAGAAGTTGGAGGTACATGAGTGTGATCTGCATAGATTTGACATTTATGGCATCTTCTCACAAAATTGTAACAGTCTGATTCCATCTGCAACCAGTAGTAACCAGCTCTCAGGATTTTTCTGGCCATTGCGTGCCCGCTGGAATGAACCCCAAATGAGCCCTCATGAACATCTCGCATAATCTTTACTGATTCCTCTCTTGTTACACACCTGAGGAGTACCGAGTCATGGTTTCTCTTGTAAAGGACGACTCCACTCAAGAAGAAACCTGCTGATAGCCTCCTGAGTGTTCTCTTGTCATTCTCTGTAGCTCCGGGAGGATACTCTCTGTTTGTGATGTACTGCTTGATGTCATGGTACCAAGGCTTACTATCTGATTCCTCTTCGACTGCCATGCAGTAGTGATAAGCAGGTTGATCTCTGTGCTGGATTCTGACAGTCGTCAAACTTTTGTCACAGTTGACGTTGAACATAGAAGACAAAGTTGCCAAGGCATCTGCCAACTAATTCTCGCTGCGGGGTATGTGCTGGAAAGTGATTTCCTCAAAGGGCTTGATTAATTCTTGAATATAGTCACGGTAAGGAATCAAATCAGGATTTCTTGTTTTCCAATCTCCTTTTACCTGGTGGACAACTAGAGCTGAATCTCCGTACACGTCGAGCCTCTTGACTTTCCAATCGAGAGCTACCTGGATACCCAGGATACACGCTTCATACTCTGCAATATTGTTTGTGACATAGAAACTTAATCTAGCAGTGAATGGTATGAAGCGGTTGTCTGGAGAGATCAGTACCGCTTCGACCCCGTGCCCCACATGTTAGAGGCACCGTCAAACAACACTCTCCACCTTTCATCATCTTGAGATATCCCTTCGTCAAATAATGCCATAATGTCCTCATCTGGGAATTCACATTGCATTGATTGGTAATCCTCAACCGGTTGATGTGCCAGGTAGTCTGCCAGTGTGCTACCTTTAATCGCCTTCTGGGTTACGTACACGAGGTCATACTCTGACAAAAGCATTTGCCAACGAGCAATTCTACCTGTGAGCGCAAGTTTTTCAAATATGTACTTGATTGGATCCATTTTGGACACCAACCAGGTGGTGTGACTCAGCATATACTGTCTCAATCGATGCGCAGCCCAGGCTAGAGCACAACAAGTCTTCTCCAATGGTGAATACCTTGCCTCACAGTCTGTGAACTTCTTGCTCAGGTAGTAGATCACGTGTTCTTTCTTTCCTGACTCATCGTGTTGCCCCAGCACGCAGCCCATAGAATTGTCTAGCACAGTGAGGTATAGGATGAGAGGCCTGCCAGACACAAGTGGCATTAGGGCTGGTGGATTTTGGAGGTACATCTTGATTTTCTCAAATGCTTCTTGACATTTATCATTCCACTTCATCTCTTGGTCTTTGCACAGCAGTTTGAAAATTGGTTCGCAAGTTGCAGTCAACTGGAAGATGAATCGAGAGATGTAATTCAGTGTTCCCAGGAAACCACGAACTTCTTTCTCTGTTTTAGGCGCTGGCATCTCCAGAATTGCTCGTACTTTGTCTGGGTCTACCTCAATTCCCTTCTAGCTAACGATGAAACCCAACAACTTCCCTGACCTAACCCCAAAGGTGCACTTAGCAGGGTTCAACCTGAGTTTGTACTTTCTGAGACACTCGAACAGCTTCTGCAGGTTAACCACGTGCTCTTCATCAGTCTTTGATTTGGCAATCATGTCATCCACATAGACTTCAATCTCCTTATGCATCATGTCATGGAATAGGGTTACCATCGCTCTTTGATAGGTTGCCCCGGCATTCTTCAACCCGAAAGGCTTGACCTTGTAACAGAAAGTTCCCTAAAGGGTTATGAAGGTGGTTTTCTCCATATCCTCTGGAGCCATTTTGATTTGGTTATAGCCTGAATATCCATCCATGAAGGAGAACATTGAATGCTGAGCAGTACTGTCCACCAAGACATCAATATGGGGTAGAGGGAAATCATCTATAGGGCTTGCTCTGTTCAAGTCACGGTAGTCGACACACATTCGAACCTTTCCATCTTTCTTAGGGACCGGAACGATGTTTGCTACCCAGTCAGTATATTTTGCCACAGCTAAGAACCCTGCTTCAAACTGTTTCTTGACCTCATCTGTAACACCCCGTTCTAAGTTAACTATTATTTAATATATAGATCAGAGTTTTTCGAAAAGAATATAATTCATTGAAGAAGGTGTCACATTTTCAACGCTTATAAAAACAGCCAACTTATAATCGAGTGACATAAATCAACAAAACAACAGCACGATATATAGCACGATAGTTTAGGGACGGGCCCACAACACCTGTTTTAGTTTACAGCACATAATAAATTATTCATCAACATAACAGATGATCACAAATCTAGAGTTATACTCAGTACATCACCGTAACAGTCTAACACATCAAAATAACGATAAATAATACTACTACGCCCTCCCCCTGGTGCTACATATCAGAGCTGACACGACTACTAGCAGAAGGCACAAGACTGCCCTCACTCGGGATTACCTGCAAGTTGCCGACATAAGAAGCAACAAAGGCAGTAGGGTGAGTCTCTTTACACAAATAATAATGATTAAGAAAAGCGTCATAATAAGGAAGGCAGCAAGCGACACTAATTCAAAACAACTCACCACATTTTCAATATAATCATCATATTCATAATTTATCCACAAACTCATCAAATGCTTGACTAATGCATGTAATGCAACATGCATGTGGATCCATCATCACCGCTATTAGCCTGGAGGGCACTCACCGCTTTGGCCGAAGCCACCGCACCGCTTTGGCCGAAGCCGACACACCGCTTTATGCAACATGAGTCATGCGACACTATGACTATGCACCACCACACCACACATAAACCACAATAATTATTAAACTCACCGCTTTGCATTTCTCAACTCAATATAATCAACATAAAGGCCTTAAGGTTATCGCACCGCTTTGGACCGGAGTCCCTCACCGCTTTCACATCTCCAATCAATTACAACTCCTTACACACCGCTTTATATCCTTAGGCTAGTAATCTAATGTTTTCAATCACACTCCCGTAATTACACACACCACAACTTCAACACTCTAACAACAATTTCATTTAACAATTCAAGCTAACTTAATTCATCAATTCACTTAATTCATCAAAACAATCAAGTCTGTAGCATTTATTTAACAATTTTCCTTGAACAGCAATTCACTAGAGCCACATAACAGGAGCAATTCGAAATAGAGCCACAATTCAACAATGATAATTATTCAACAATTTCAAATAACAACACAATTTACTAAGACCACAAGGAAACAACAACCAGTAGCAATGACTTAACTATCAAACTATAATAATGCTTAACAAATATTCAAACTATAATAGTCATAGTAAGGCAGCAACAATTACGCATATATATACTAACTCATCAACAATCATACATATAATAATCAAACTATGACAATTCCACTATCATACCTATAATAATCAAACTATAACAATACAAACTTAGGCAACTGTATTGGCTTGAACATTAAATTAGGAGATACAACAATTTACCAATTCATTTATTTAAGACTTAGAATTTACAAAACAGTGGCAATTCAAATGGAACAACAATTCAACATTATTAATTACTTAACAATTTCCCTAGAGCAACAATTCGACTAGGACAACTCCAACAGTAGCAGTTATTCAATCATTTCCCGAAAACAACAATTCAGCCCATATCACACAACAACCCAACTTAAGCAATTGGTCAATCATTTCACAAACACACAATTCAGCCTATATCACTACAACAACCCAACTTAAGCATTATTATAATTATAAATAGAGCCCCCTAACCTTGTGATTGAAGAACTCAGCCACTCTCAAGCCACAAAAACGAAAAAAGGCAGCAGCTCCTTTCCTCTTCTCTTACGCGAAATGGGCTTCCATCAGCCATGGGGAGAACAACACAACAATTGGAAGAAAATAAGGGTTTGAGACCACCACTTGAAGGAGAAGAAAAATGGAAGGGAAAAGATCAAAGAAGACTTACCTAAGCCAAGATGAGACAATTTCTCTTCTCCCCCTTTGCTGGAGTCGCGCGCACCCTGCTCCCTCTCACTCTCAGTTTCGCTGCTCTTCTTTCTTTTGGTGGAAATGAATTTAGTTTTTTAGGTTTTTGAGGCTTTAGGATAATTGGAATGGGCTTGGGTCACTTAAGTGGCTTGGGCCCATTTTTCACACCACCTTTTTAATTCATCTCACCCCCTGAAATAAAACAAATTCTAATTTAATTATTCCACTTAAATAATTTTGTAATCCCTCAAATAACTTAATTAATTAATTAATTAAATGATTTTAGGGCGTTACATCATCCCTGATTTTCAAGGACATTTCCGGCTTCATTCGCCTTAACTTCTGTTTTACCGGGGGACATTCTGATTTCACTGGCAATCTGTGCTCAACCCTGGCATGTCCTGATAAGTCCATGCGAATACGTCAGCATAGTCAAGCAGGAGCTGAATCAACTTTTTGCGCTCTCTATCCCCCATTGCAGTACCAACCTTGACCTCTTTTCTGTCTTTCTTAGTACCCAAATTGACCATTTCTGTAGACTCCCCATGGGGCTCAATGACCTATTTTGGACTACGACTTTCTTTCCAAAAATTATACAAAAATTACCCTTGGTAGAGTAACAAGTATGCCACGTCTTTGACCTGGTCTTGGTCCAAAAATAATTAATTCGCTTTTATTTAAATGCCCAAAAATGCAAAAATATGCACTATTTTATTTCCTAAAATTCCTAAAAATTAAGAAAAATGTTTTTGGGTGCCAAAAATTAATAATGATCAATAAATGGCCTTTTTTTTTTATGAAAATACAGACACGTTCCAAATGACGGGGGCACAGGGCAGCTCACGCAGTTACTACTGGCGCGCGCGCGTAATTCAAATAAAAATGCGAAATAGGGGACGAACACACATAAATGCACCAATCCACTGTTTTCCACACATTATGAATTACCTTATTGCTTCCATTTTTCTGAAAAATGTTTTTTTGACTTGGGCGGACAAAATTGGGGTATTACAGATGGCAGCGGGAAAAACCAAATTGCAGAGCAAACTGGTGTTACGTTTCTTCTTTTTCTTTTTGACTCAAACAGGTGTTATGTTTCTTAAATAAGAGGAACTTTGTTAGTAGTTTATTGCAATGTAGGAGTATTTTGTTTACTACTAATTATGGAGTTCGTTTTGTTTCTTTGTGAAGGTTTTTACAATTATGTGGTTATCATCTTGTTAGCCTTCATTGTGGTTATCATTTTAGTAGCTTTCTTTGAATTGGTAGCAAACATATATCATACTTTTGCAACTTTAAAAGGTCTTAATATGAAATAGGCTACTTTAGCCTATTTAAAAATATGTAAAGTGGACCATTTTAGAGGCCTTAGTGTAAAATAGACTTTTAAATAGGCTTTCAAGTCAGACCAGAATTTTAAAAAGGCCAGATCAGGCCTAGAAAAAGCCTCTGACAGGTCATAGGCCAGACTTAGGCCTAAAAAATTCAATGTAGGCCAGGCTCGGGCCTAAAAATTTCACCGTAGGCCAGGCTCAGGCCTCTCAAAGCCTAGCCCGGCCTTACCCTATGTTGTGTGAAAAGATGATGTGCAAGTGAACACAATCGTAACAAGTAATATAGTGAAAAATAATGGTCGTACCAATAGGGATTGATATTAATTTCCAAAGTTTAAAAAAGAGTAGTTCAACTAGTGAGAAGTAACCAAATAACAATTGTTTTAACTAAATTAATGTAAAGTAACAGAAAATAAACAAGATAATAAGGATGGTGTGAAAAGTCAAGTGAGAAAATAGTTGCAATGCTTTCACTAAGTAAATCACTTAAAATAGCATAATGTTATATACGATGCTGTTGCATTGGATGCTGTTGCATTGGATGTTGTAGCATTTGATGCGTGCCTTTCAGTCACTATCGTTAGGATTTCGTTACAAGGGTTTATGTCTGGGCTCTAAATAGGTTCACCCCTGTATATGAAGTACCCACGGTGTCACTCTATGGACTATGTTTTCCTATGTCTAGGTTTAAGCATGGAATAACAAAGTTTCCTTTACTAAATACTTACCCACATTAGTTCTTGAGTTCTAATCATAAATCATGTCTGTATTTATGACTCTACACACTTTAGTTGGCCAATTCCTAAATGAGTTTGAAAGAATTATAACACAATAACTAAAATGCAAACATCAATATATAACATTAAGCCATTTAAAGATCATTACAAAAGTTATAGCATCCAAACTAAAAGAAGTTTAGCTCATGTTGAGCATTAACAAGAACATACAAACTAAGATGGAAATCATGTTCATATTACTGAAAATACAAATGAATTAAAATAGAATAGAAATTACACTACTTTAAGTTCCCTTGCATAAATCAGCCTTGCAATGCTGGAACATTGCTTCACAACATCACTGGGCAGAAACTTTTCCTTGCTTGATGAAGATGGCGCTTGAACAAAATGGAAGAAGATGGAGGTATGGAGTGTGGAGTGAAGTGAGAGATGGAATGAGTGATGGAATTCAGTGATGTCCATGAAGTGGAGGAAGAGTAGTATTTATAGGGTTCCTTGAAGTGAAGTCATCATCCACTTGCATCCACTTTCCACTTGCATAAAAGTAGATTTGATTTTCTACCAACTAAAGGTGAGGTCCAATGGCAAGTGGACAAGTGTCACCTAGAAAGCTCTTTGATTTGAGATTTGAGGAGCTATGTTGTCCATAGAGTGGCGCTGATTTGATCAACTTGAAGGACACCGCTTGTCTCCTTTTTGACTTTTCTCTTTCTTTGTGACGTCAGTAGGCTAATGGTGTAGCATCTAATGCTACAACATTGAACAAACACATAAAGACGCTCCAAGAGTTCCAAAAGCACGTTTTTTTAGTTAAAACACCTTCCTGACCCCTAGTATCATTATTCCTTACATAATTACTTGATTGAACACTAATAATACTGAGATTCTTACAATAATTTAAGTTTTAAAAACATAAATACTCGTACAAATAAGAGTTATCACCTATTCCCACCCTAAGCTATAAGTTAGTTAAAAAATGCTATAACTCAATTGTGCCAAACACTTACAAATAGTTTATCCACTATAAGCTAGCGAATTTGTCTTACGAAAAGAGCCTAGAACTCATATAAAAGTTATGAGTTTTATATTTCATACCCCCCTTCTTCTACCCTATACCCCCATTTTAATGTAAATCCTCAAAATACCCCGAATTTTTAATAAAAAAAATGTTTTTTTTTTAAAATTTCCGGAATAAGAGGCATTTCCGGAAAGCATTTTTTTAAACTTTCCATAAACACCTCGAAACGGGGTATTTCCGGAAGCCATTTTGACTTCCGGAAATACCCCGTTTCGAGGTGTTTCCGGAAAGTTTAAAAAAATGCTTTCCAGAAATACCCTGTTTTGAGGTGTTTTCGAAAAGTTTAAAAAAATGCTTTCCGGAAATGCCTGTATTTCCGGAACTTTTTTCAAAAACATTTTTTTATTAAAAAATTAAAATTATTACGATAAATAACGATATTCGCTAAACTACGATAATATACGAAACACCATAAAAAATATACGAGTACAGTACAAATACCATAAAAAATACGGAAAAAATAAAACTACAAGTCAATGTCACAATTAGCTAAAGCACGCAAGAGTCTCTCATATGCCTCAGCTGGAAGGCCCTTGAGTCCCATGACATAACGGATATGTCCAGCTATAGTCTGGAGCCTATCCTCCATGGTCCGTGGACCAATATCCTCAGCTGCTGGGTCCTGATCTGGTACATGCTCTGGAGGTGGAGGCGGCGCCGGAGTGAGACGGGGAATGGACACCTCTAAGTACCATGGTAGGTAATCCTGGTCGCACTCACCCCACAGGAGGGTCCGTCTAGAAGTGTTCCTGAAAGTCCGCGCTGGGCCAGTGTAGAACAACCACTGCTGTAAAATGTCCGTTGTAGATGGACGTGAGGAACCAACCAAAAGAGGCGGGCCAGGGATCTGCTGGATGTATCCAAGCTGCCACCGGACCCTGTCTGGCATATATGGCACGGTGATGGAGCCCCAGAGCAGGTAACCTCTGAAAAGAGAAATCTGTGAAAATGGTGTGTACTCTCTGTGGTCCTCCCAAGGCCTCCATATGACCTCCTCCCGTCCTAACTCATCCAGCCGCCCCCGAAAATCTATAAGCTTGACAGTGTCGCACTTTTGATTCCCCCACCTGCTGCAACGTGGACGCTCAGACGCACCGAAGTCTTTGCCCACCACGATGGTGGGGAAGTACTCATAAATCCAACACTGAATTAAAAAAATGAATAATATGTAATTATATAAATAAAAGTAATTAATTATCGGTAAAAAAAGCAATTAATTATTACCTGCAGCAGAGAAGCGTATCCGCCAATGTGCAATGTCTCCCAAAAACAAGTGTCGTTGAGCTGCTCGTACAGAATGGCCAGAGCAGCTGGACCCCAAGCCCACTGGCCACAACACTCAAAATCTGCAATAAGAGTGACCCACTTGACGGGCACATATGTGTGACTCTTGTCGGCAAAGATGGTATAGTCTAACAAGAGTAACAAATAGCACTGTGCAGCATAATCAAGAAAGCCAGCCTCCATGTTAGCTCTGTATGCCTGCTCCAAAAAACTAAATCTGAAGTTCGGTCCCCTAGTGAACCGACACTCCTGCCAGCAAGAGTCGTGGTCTATACCCAGCAACTGCACTCCAGCTGCAATGGCATCAGCCTCACTAAAAAATATAGCCCATGATCCAAAAATGTGCCGGTGAGCGGCAAGTGGAGCAACGCGGACACGTCGTCCAACGTCACCGTCATCTCCCCGAACGGCATGTGGAATGAGCTGGTCTCAGAATGCCACCTCTCCACAAAAGACGATATCAGCTCGTGGTTGATGTTGTTGAGAGGTGTGATGTCAAGCTCCAATAGACGGGCCTGCTCTAGCCATTTGTGTATATGTGGGTGGTGCTACTGAGGTCGAAACCTCGATACCTTCAAACCATGGGATGCCACATTAACCATCCCACGGTCCTGTATAAAAATAAAAAGTATAAATTAAAACATATTAAATAAAAGTAATTAATTATTGGTTAAAAAAATAAATTAATTATTAAAAGTATTACCTGTCCCAACTGTAGCCTAGAGACCACGTGGACATGAAAATTGTGCAACAAAACTTGCTGAGCAGCCTCAGCCTCCTCATACCGCGGAGCAGGCTCAGGCTCATGATACTGCCGAGCAGGCTCGAGCTCATGATACTACTGAGCAGGCTCAGGCTCATGCTGCTCGTGCTCACGGACACGCCTCTGACGCTCAGAAGCGTGACTAGCCGAATCCCCGTCCAGGTGCTAGGAGCAGGAGGAGTCTAATCTGCATCTCCTATTGCTGCTCTGGAAGACTCGCCTCACTCTAATCGTCATGCACGTCATGCCACTAAAAAGCAAAAAAAAAACAAATTAAAAAATGAAATTTAAAATAAAAACAAAATTTCCGGAATCCGGAAGTCAAAATTGACTTCCGAAAATACCCCGTTTTGAGGTGTTTCCGGAAATCCAAAATTTTTTCCTTCCGCATTTACCTTCTATGGGATGTTTCCGAAAAGTTTTAAACAATTGCCTTCCGGAAATACCCCTGTTTCAGGAAAGTTTAAGGTGAAAAACTTACTTTTTCCAGAAATAAGTGTAAATGAAGAAAGATTTCGTTATTAAAGTGTTCCAAGGGGTATTTTTGTCCATTTGGCATATTTGGGGGGTATAAGGTATAATGGGGGGGGGGGTACAAAATATAAAACCCAGAAGTTATTAATAGGCCAAGTTACTCATATTCTTTCTTTTTTTTGTTACACAAATTTGGATTGGGTGTTATTTGGCAGTTTGTTTTTTACCCCCTCCCATTGTACCCCATACCCCACAAATTGACCAAACGGACCAAAATACCCCTAAAATAATGTTAAAAAATGAATTCATTCCTCATTCCATCATATTTTTGGAAAAAATAAGTTTTTCCCTAAACTTCCTGGAAATAGACGTATATCCAGAAAGCTTTTCAGAAATACCATTTTTTTGAGGTATTTCCGGAAGGTTAATTTCCAGGGAATTCCGGAAATACCTCAAAAAGAGGTATTTCCGGAAGCCATCTCAAAAAAATGGTATTTCCGGAATGTTTTTTTTTTTGAAATTTCGTTTTAATTAATTTTTTTTGCTTTTTCAGTGGCAACCAGAACAGGAAACATAGAGCGAGGTGAGCATTCAGGAGCAGGACGAGGAGATGAGCAGAGTCCTCCTGGCAGTAGGGCCAGGTTCAGATTCACGACTAGACAGGCCGGACACGCGTCTGAGCGTCACAGGCGTGTCCGAGAGCGAGAGCAGCAGCAGGAGCAGGAGCATTATTATCACGAGCCTGCTGAGCTAGGCGCCATGCATGTAGATGACCATGCTGAGGCTGAGGCTGAGGTTGCTCAACATGATGATGAGGCTGTTGAGCAGGTTTTATTACCCTGGTTGTATGTCCACTGCGTCCACAGACTACTACAGACGGGACAAGTAATACTTTTAATAATTTGTTTATTTTTTAACAATGAATTACTTTTAATAATTTATTAATTACTTTTATTTTTTACCGGACCAGGGTAAGATTAAAGTTGCTTCTCATGGGGGAAGATACTGAAGATGAGACCTCAGCAGCACCACCCACATATAGTAGGATGGTTGCAGCAGGCCCATCTGTTTGAGCTGAACATCACACCTCTCGGCAACATCAACCACGAGCTCATATCAGCTTTTGTGGAGAGGTGGCATTCTGAGACCAGCTCATTCCACATGCCGTGGGGGGGGATGACAGTGGCGTTGGACGACGTGTCCGCGTTGCTCCACTTTCCGCTCACCGGCACACCGTTGGCGCATCGACCACATTTTGACACTGCCGATGCTATTCGGGCTGGAGTTGACCTGCTGGGCATAGACCACACAACCTACTGGGCAGAGTGTCAGTTCAATGAGGGACCGACATTCCGATTTTCTTTCTTGATGGCTGCATACACACAGAACATGGAGCGCGGCCATCTTGATCAGGCGGCACGGTGCTATCTGCTACACTTGTTGGGCATCACCATTTTTGCCGACAAGAGTCACACATCTGTCCCTGTCAAGTGGGTGACTCTTATTTCTGACTTTGACCTGTGTGGCCAGTGGGCTTGGGGTCCAGCTGCTCTAGCTATTCTCTACGAGCAGCTGAATGATGCTTGTTACTGGGAGACGTCGCAGATTGGCGGATACGCTTCTCTCCTGCAGGTAATTAATTAATTAATTATTTTTATTTCTTTTTAATTAATTTTATTTATATAATTACTTATTTAATTTTTTTAATTATTTTAGTGCTGGATATATGAGTATTTCCCCACCATCGTGGTGCGGAAAGACTTCGGTGCCAGTGAACTTCCAAGTTGCAGCAGGTGGGCGAACAAGAAGTGCGATAGTATCAAGCTTCTGGAGTTTCGGCAGCTGCTGGATGACTTGCAGAGGGAGCGGGTCATATGGAGCCCCTGGGACGACCATAGACAGTACCTTCGGTTTCACAACATTTCATTATTCAGAGGTTGGCTGTTGTGGGGGGGATGTGGTTGTGCCTTATATGCCAGAGAGGGTCCGTTGGCAGTTTGGATATGTCCAGCAGATTCCTGATCCACCTATTTCGGGCCCAAGTCCAGCTACGGAGTTCATAGTACAACATCTGATGTTTTCTATCAGTCCCCAGTGCGGGCTTTTAGGGACAGTGGTCGACGGACACCCATCCAAGGTGCTTGTGATGATGAGTACCTACCATGGTACTTGCATGTGTCCATTCCCCGCCTGACTCCGGCTCTGCCTTCACCTCCAGCTCTGCCTTCGCCTCCAGAGGATGTTGGTCCACTTCCCTTAGAGTCCAGGATGGAGAGAGCAGCTAGGCATGTCCAGGATGTCTATGATAGTCTTTTGGCAGTCGACGGCATTCCTGGGATGTCTATGATAGTCTGTTAGCTGCTTTACAGCTTTTGGACATTTAGTTGTATTATTTTTTGTATTTTTACTGTATTGATACTGTATTATTATTGTTTATTAGTTTAGCGAGTTTCGTTACATTTAATTATTTCGCGTAATTTTTTTTAATTTAAAAAAAATATTTTTTTTAAAATTTCTGAAAATACACATATTTCTGCCTTCCGGAAATATGTGTATTTCCAGAAATTTTAAAAAAATATTTTTTTAAACGAAAAATTAGGGGTATTTTGGGGATTTATGGTAAAATGGGGGTATCTATATCTATACTATATACATTTGTGAGTTGTTCATTTTAACAATTCCCAGTTGTCAACCTCTCCTTGTGCCACGCATATTTCCATGTCATTCCATATTCAAATGACGTGTCTGGATGACGTGTAACCATTTCAAAATCACGATTTCAATACCTATAAATGCGTGAATAAATAACTGATACTATTATTTCAGAAAATAATAATTGTTGCGAATTAAGCTGAAATATATTACACCCTGTACAGTAGATTAAGTAAGAATATTATTTCAATAAAAAAAACGGTTCATACATAATTAGTCTTCCTGCTGTATATTTTAGGCCTTGAGCATTTGGTGGATCCAATTAAATACCATACATACGTAAATTGTGGATCATACATAAATATTATTTCAGAAAATAATAACTGTTGCGAATTAAGCTGAAATTTATTACACCCTGTACAGTATATTAAGTAACAATATTATTTCAATTAAAAAAAACGGTTCATACATGTTGCACCCTGAAAAATCCCGGCTTGGGTTTCTCGATGTACAACGTGGAAAAATTTTGGAGCCGCCACCAATATTTTAATTTTAAGACCAAAACATTGAAAAAAGGTCTTTTGGACAAGGCGGATGGTCTTTTGAAAACTAGAGATATAGGTTCGGGGGTCGATTACGTGCGAGGAAGGTGTTAGCACCACGCACGTCATTTCTACCGAAAGGGAACCTCTAATTAAATGTGTGGTTTTAACGTTTGATTTGAAAAATGCCTAGATTTGCCTATTTATTTCTTGTTTGAAAGCTTAATGAAAATTTTATTTTTGGCGAGGAAGGGGGAAAAAAAGGTTTTTTAGGAAAAGTGCTTGACGGGACATGGCCCGCTCCTACGTATCTCCCGGTGCGATGGAGAATTCAAAGCTACGTAGTTCTTCTTTCTCCTGAAAGAGGTTTTTGTCTTTTAATCTTTTTTGTCAGTTTTTTGAAATAGGACGAGCATTAGTGAGTGATTAAACTAGCAGAGGCTATGATGAATCACTACTAAATACTCAAAAAAAGAGAGTTGTACCGCTAGTCAAACGAACAAAGGTTCTGATGGACTATTCGATAACAACTCGTTTTTTATTATCTTTTTGAAAGTGATTTTCGAAAAAAGATTGATTTGTACGACGATCAAACTAACAAAGGCTATGATGGATCATCGTTTATTATTCTTATGGGAAAAGGACATTGCCACTAATAGCTAAACGAACAAAGGCTCTGATGAGCTACTAGCAACAATGGGTTTGAAAATGATCCCTTTTGTTTGTTTTGTGAAAATGATTTGTTTACGATTGAAAAAGGATTTTTATTTGTTGCGCTTGACGAGAACGAGACTCGCTCCTACGTATCCCAAATGGGAATCAAAGCGACGTAGTTCTAATGAAAAATGTTTTTTTTGAAAGAGTTTGAAAGGGAAGGTTGAATCATCTGAGACCATCTTCACCACTTAGAGAATGATGCACTAGGCATAAGTGGGAATCATGTGGTTCATCATCAACAATGACACTATAGCTAAATTAAATCACATAGGGCAATTTTGGCATGGATCCGAATGATTGAATTTTAACAAATATAAAAACAGAAATACCTCTGATGAAGGCAGATATTACAACTCTGAAGAACGCAAATCCCGACTAACCCTTGCAGGAGATCAGCTCAGACGGACCAACGGCGCAAATAGAGCAAAAATGAAGCGTAGAACTGGAAAATGAGATTTGCAAGAGTTGTCTTCTCAGATCTCGTGAAAAATGTCTGGAGCAAATATGTGTGTTTCTCTGATCTCGTGAGATGTGTGTCCGTGAAAAATGAAAATCACACCTACGTATTTATAGGCTTAGGCAACAGTAGAATTTTGAAAAGACAATTAATGTAAGTGAAGAATCGATTATTGTATGAAGTGCAACAAGTGTATAATCGATTCATTGCCTTTAGAAATTAAAAGAATCGATTGTTTGCTTAGTTGAAATAGGGAGGAATCGATTCATGGCCTTTAGGAGATCCTGAAAATCGATTATGTGGCCTTTGGAAATATGTAGGAATCGATTCTTTATTTTTGGAAATGATAAGAATCGATTATATGGCCTATGGAAAAAGGTAGGAATCGATTTTCAGGACATTTGGAGATCCTGAAAATCGATTTCATAGTCTTTTAAAATTTAAGGAAATCGATTCTTAGCTTTTGCATGAGTATGTGTAGAAATCGATTTCATACTTTAAACATAGGCAAGGGAAATCGATTATTGGCCTATAGGTGAGATAAAGAATCGATTTTCATGGCTTAGGAAAAAGGTATAAATCGATTCTTGGCCATAAGAACAAAATAGAAATTGATTTTTGCTTTCCAAAAAAATGCTTTTAGGTCTTTGCCATGCATGCATAAAATATTTTCCAAAGTTTGCCATGCATGCATAACATATTTTTCAAAAACCTTAATTTGATGCATGAGGCCTATTGCAAAAATTGTTTTTAGAGACCCTTTTGTGAGAAATGACCAAAATGCCCTTTTTGACTCTAACTTCCCAAAACGTGCATTCTAACCCTAAAAATGATGCATAATTTATTTTTGTGTGGAAAATTAGGGTTTGGACCTAAGCCGGACAAAATTGGGGTATGACAATACATAGTCTTCCTGCTGTATATTTTAGGCCTTGAGCATTTTGTGGATCCAATTAAATACCATACATACGTAAATTGTGGATCATACATAAATAGCGACTTAATACAAATAATTAGCCTTCCTATCTGTGGCATTTCTGGAAACGCTATATACGGTTATTGTGGCTCAACATTAACACCATATACGAGTGATTATACGCTCCAACCATTCATTTACAAAGAAGCAATCAAACAGTCAGTTTCTCTAAACAATAGCAAGAGTAAAATTTACTAACCAAACTAACCGTAGTTGACTATACAAATTAACCGTAATTTTCCTAATTATTAAATCAGTCCCAAACGAATTCACTGTACAAACTAACCGTAGTTTCAGTTTACTAACCAAACTTCTTTTCCATTTCACCTACCTATAAATATCACTATGCTCTTCATCATATGATAAACCTACTTCTTGCTAATCAAAAAATATCCTACTAAATCTGATATTCTGAAAGTCAAACCTTTTTTCAAACAAAACAATGGCTCCAAGTACCAAAGTTGCTGTCCCCCTTCCCAAAACCTTTAGTTCGTGCGATTAACAAATGGCGTGTCCTTGATAATAAAGGATCCAAATTACCAAAGTCTGTTGAGCTGGTCCTCATGGATGCCGAGGTATGTAAACCATTGCATATGAACATATCATGATTTAAATTACTTACGCAAATCAAAACATGATCTGTGACATTGTCTTAAATCAGGGTAATAGAATGCACGCCCATATTAATCGTCCATACATATACAAACTGGACAAGCACATCAGTGAAGGGTGTGTGTATTATGTGACCAGATTTGGTGTCGGTCCGAGTTTGGGTGATTATCGTCCGACAAGGCATGAGTTTAGACTAAACTTCAACCTTGACACTAAGATTCAGGAAGCTACTGCTGATTCAGTCCCTTTGCCCATATACACTTTCACTCCTCCTGAAGAGTGTTTCCAAGGAGGGTTTGACCGCGATTTTTTAATTGGTAATATATTCATCTACTACTCTTGATCTACAGATTACAATCATTTGCAATTACAATTCACTAACGATAATAATCTAGTTTGTTGCCATTCAACAGACATTTCTGGTGTCTTAACAGGTGTTTGTGCTCTGAGGGAATACATGAGATACAATGTCAAATCGAAGCTGGTGACCATTACATTGAATAACAGAGGGTATATAATGTGTAGAAATTTATTACGGCTACTGTTTTATGTTTATGTCTAATGATGAATGCAACAAAATCATACATATACTGTTAGCTTACTGCTTAATTCGCTTCTGCACCAGTTCAATTTTAGATACTCAGTAGGCATTTTTATTCTTACATATCATAATTTTCTGGATTAGTATCATATTTAGTTTGCTGCTAATATTCTCTCTTTATGTCTAAGGCTGAATACAAACAATAAACACATATACTGTTACAAAACGCCTATTATTTCAAGTGCAGTCAGCCTTATCAGCCCTTTTTACAGATTAATTTTGTTGGTTGTTAATTTCAGAGATGTCAACATATATTACTCAAAGGACATATACTGATAATGTTTCCTGCTTCTATTTTATATGCAGCCTTTTACTGATAATGTTTTCATGCAACAGATACTGTTTCAATTTGACTCTATTCGGCCCTTTTGTTGATGAACTCAACAAATTCCTATCTTCTGGTGAGGCTGCAAATGCTGTTGTTGTCGTGCTGTGGTGTAAAGTTGAGATCTTTAAGGGTATGTTTGTATTTAATATATGCCAATCGTATCATAATACATTTATTCCAATTATTTTAAAAATATCAGGTCATTTCAATCGTATCAGATACATAGGCTGTGCTAAGTGTTTTCTTTCATGATAGGGGGTATCACACTACAGTCAACCATGCATTCATCAAAACTACTGATCAATCCGGACATACCAGAAACAGCTGCTCTTCTTGCTAGGTATTTATAGTTTAACACATTCTGTATATCAGGAATTTTACATTGGCATCTCTTGAATTAGCAGCCCTTAAACCAACATGGTAATTTTTTGTGTATATCGCATTCACAGCATTGCTGAAACTACAGTCTCCCCTACGACTGTTGTCAGCCAGATGACTGATTCTGTAACAAAATCCAATGAAGAAGAATACCTTAACAAAGAAATGAAGGGTACAATTGAGGAAATTAAAGGCGTGCTGGCAGGAGAGGTTCGTTTTCCTATTACGAAATTACTGTATATTAATATATCAATTTTTTGTTTTATTAAACCTCCTAACGCTAACGGAATATATACATGCCTAATCCAGGAGAGGGAGTTTGTCATACTTGCAAGTGTTAGCTCAGTTGTTGATGTAGATGCATGGTGGTATTTGGCTTGCAAGTGTAATAAAAAGGTGTATCCGGACTCCAATATGTACTTCTGTGAGAGATGTGATAGGCACGTCGTCTTCGTTTGTCCTAGGTATAATACATATTTTGGAAACTCATTAGCTATTTTCTTATCTATGTACTTCTGTGAGATATTTTAAAACATACTTATTAGCTAGATATCATTGTTGTATGATTTAATAACATAAATTTTTTATGATTTAGATATCTGCTGAAGCTCCGCATTATCGATTCAACTGATTCAGCTACTGTTGTTCTCTTCGATCGGGAGGCAGTTGCCTTAATTGGCCGTTCTTGCGAAGCTGTTATTGAGTCACACAACAATGTTTGTAACAATATACTTGTCCTAATTAGCAAGAATGTACTGGCTGTTTCTTTCCATCTGTGGTTATTAACTTGGATAATTAATTTAACTACCACATTTCAGGACCCCGAGCGAAACCATCTGTCCGCTGAGTTCAAAGCATTGAAAGGAAAACAAGCTCTGTTTAATATTCATGTTGATGGGCAAGCTGATGGTAGGTTCCCTATGTCCTTCCGTGTGAAGAAGCTTTCAGATGATAGATCATTGATAAAAAAGTATCAAGACAAAGGGGGTCCTGTGAAAGTAATTACCTAATACTCTTTCATTGTTTATACCCTTTGGAACTCTTTGTAACGCAAGTCTTACACAGATCGTTAACGATGATTCCCCAAATCTCCATCCGAGTAATGATGTTGACCCTAAATTAGATGCAAATACTGACTGTGACGCATCGAAAGGTGTGGATGATCTGGCGGAAGACTTGCTTGGTAAATTCTCTTCAACCGAGGGAGACTCAACCTCGGGTACTGTAACACCCCAAAATTTAATTATTTATTTAATTGAATTGTTTGGGAATTTAATTGGTAGAAAAATAATAAAATAATAATAATGTTAGTGTATGTGGACCTGTTATTAGTGTTAGGATTAGTAAAGGAGAGGTGTTAGGGAAAAAGCCCATGATTAAGTCGCATAAGCTATAGAAAAGCCCATAAAATTATATAAAGTATAAAAAGAGGTGTTTTAGGGTTTTGCTCATTTAGAAGGAACAAAAAAAATAAGAAGAAGGAGAGAAGAGCAAGGAGGGGGCGGCGAAGGGAGCTAGGGCAAGGCCAAGGAGAGCTTCGAATTCTTCAAGACTAAGGTAAGGGTGGGGTTCTATCTCTATAATTGGGTGTATGAATGGCTCTATGTAGGGAGGTTATGGAACCCTAGGTGTTACTAGGTTTAGAAAACCCTAGTTGTAGGTATTTGTATTCTAAATGATGATGTTGAATCCGATTGATGAGGTTTGTCACCTATTGATGATGTGTGCATATGATTGTTGATGTTTGAGAATCCAAAAATCTGTCCTGGGCGCCATCTTGTTGCTTGCAGGTTGCTGCTGGGCGCCTTCCTGGGCGCCACTCTGTGTGTGTCGTGTTCTGGCGCAGGGGCGCCAAGGGCGCCATGTTGGCTGCCCTGTCCTGTTGCTGGGCGCCATGGGCGCTGTTCCTGAAATGTTGCTGGGCGCCATGGGCGCCATCTCGCTATTATGTGTTGCTGTCTTGCAGGTTCCTGGTGCATGGGCGCCAAGGGCGCCA
Organism: Astragalus membranaceus; assembly: GCA_039519185.1. Classification (NCBI taxonomy): domain Eukaryota; kingdom Viridiplantae; phylum Streptophyta; class Magnoliopsida; order Fabales; family Fabaceae; genus Astragalus; species Astragalus membranaceus. The sequence continues at coordinate 190,758,821 of CM076847.1, forward strand.
AAGTGGTGTCTGCCCAGTTGCTGTTTGGTGTGTGGTTCTGGCGCATGGGCGCCAAAGTGGTGACTGCCCAATTGCTGTTTGGTGTGTGGTTCTGGCGTATGGGCGCCAAGGGCGCCAAAGTGGTGGCTGCCCAGTTGCTGTTTGGTGTGTGGTTCTGGCGCATGGGCGCCAAGGTTGTGGCTGCCCAGTTGCCGTTTGGTGCGTTGTTCTGGAGCATGGGCGCCAAGGGCGCCAATGTTGTGGCTGCCCAGTGGTTGTTTTCTGTGTTGTCCTGGCGCATGGGCTCCAAGGGCGCCAATGTTGTGGCTGCCCTGTTTGCAGTGGCTGTGTTGTCCTGGCGCATGGGCGCCAAGGGCATCAAAATCTGGCTGCCCGTTGCTGGTTTTGGGCGCAGGGGCACCATGGGCGCCAAAATCTGGCTGCCTGTTGCTGTGTCTGGCGCAGGGGCGCCATGGGCGCCAAAATTTGGCTGCCTGTTGCTGTGTCTGGCGCAGGGGCGCCATGGGCGCCAAGATCTGGCTGCCTGTTGCTGTGTCTGGCGCAGGGGCGCCATGGGCGCCAGAATCTGGCTGCCTTGTTGTTGTGTTGTGTTCTGGCGCTGTGGGCGCCAAGGGCGCCAGTGTGGCTACCTGTGTTGCGTGTTGTGTTGCGTGTTGTGTTGCTGGGCGCCATGGGCGCTAGTTTGGCTGCCCAAATGTGAATTTCACGTTTGATGCTTGGGACGATGTGTTGATGTTGAATATGTAATTAGGCCTAAAGTTGCCAAAATATTGGAAGTTGCTAAATTGTTGATGTGTTGCCAAAAATGTTGAAAATTGCTTAGTTGCTAATTAGTGATGATGATGGTGTACCAAGTTGAATTGCCTCTATTTATTGGCAGGTGGTATGTTGTAGGCCTATGGCCAACGATGATTTCCGATGATGTTGCGTTGCTATGTAATCGTTGTTTATTGGTTGTGCATTTACATAGCGTCACATACATAGCATATTTTATTATGGAGCTATGCTCAAAACACGACGGCCTGGACTGGCAAATTACGATGAAATGATGTTACGACGTTAATGCCTCTATTTATTGGCTGGATTATGGTACCACATGCATTATAGGGCGGTGGCCCTGAGTTGAGTCACATTCCGCATCCATGTTGCATACCTATGTGATTGAGATGATGTTGACTGCTGATTAAATGATGAATTGATGCTATAACCTGAATTACATATTGTCTTTCATATGTCTAATTATATAGTGCGATATCTCACCCCTTCTGTTTGAATGCTACCCCGATGTTGGTAACGTGCAGGTAATCACGAATGAAGGCTGCTCACCTTCGTTTGATCGAGTCGGTGTCGTCGCTCTGATATGTAACACTCGGGGAGGGATGAACACGTGTTTTTAATATTGTTGCTATTTTATTTCGTTGTTGAAACTTACGTTGTTATGTCGTTGTCTTTGAGCTGTTTTGAATTGTTAAGACGCTACGTCTATTTGAGTTGACTTGTTATGAATCCGCTGCGTAATAATTAAAGAGGAATTATTTTGAAGACTTGTTGCACCCCAAAAAATCCCGGTTTGGGTTTCTCAATGTACAACGTGGAAAAATTTTGAAGCCGCCACCAATATTTTAATTTTAAGACCAAAACATTGGAAAAAGGTCTTTTGAACAAGGCGGATGGTCTTTTGAAAACTAGAGATATCGGTTCGGGGGTCGATTACGTGCGAGGAAGGTGTTAGCACCGCGCACGTCCTTTCTACCGAAAGGGAACCTCTAATTAAATGTGTGGTTTTAACGTTTGATTTGGAAAATATCTAGATTTGCCTATTTATTTGAAGAATGAATGAGAAAACTTAATAAAAATTTTATTTTTGGCGAGAAAGGGGAAAAAAAAAGTTTTTAGAAAAAAGTGCTTGACGGGACATGGCCCGCTCCTACGTATCTCCCGGTGCGATGGAGAATTCAAAGCTACGTAGTTCTCGGTTATCATGAAAAGGTTTTTATTTTTTATCTTTTTAGTGAATTTTCGAAATAGGACGAGTATTCAGCGAACGATTAAACTAACAGAGGTTATGGGTAATCGCCGCTAAATACTCAAAAAAGAGAGTTGTACCGCTAGCCAAACGAACAAATGTTCTGATGGACTGTTTGAAAACAACTCGTTTTTATTATCTTTTTTGAAAGTGATTTTCGAAAGAGATTGATTCGCACGATGATCAAACTAACAAAGGTTATGATGGATCATCGTTTATTATTCTTATGAGAAAAGGACATTGCCACTAATAGCTAAACGAACAAAGGCTCTGATGAGCTACTAGCAACAATGGGTTTGAAAATGACTTTTTGGTTTGTTTTGTGAAAATGATTGGTTTAGGGTTGCGAAAAGGATTTTTATTTGTTGTGCTTGACGAGAACGTGGCTCGCTCCTACGTATCCCAAATGGGAATCAAAGCGACGTAGTTCTAATGAAAATGTTTTTTTGAAAAGGGTTTGGAAGGGGAAGAGCTTTCATAATGATCAAGCAAGCAAAGGCTTTGAGTGATCATTACTAATAACCCTTGATGGCGTTCATGACAATCAAACAAGCCAAGGCTTTGAGTGATAGTCACTAATCACTCGCATTAAATGGAAAAGAGTTTGAAAGATTTTTGGAAAAAGGGTGAAGTTATTATCAATGATTGGTTACAAAGTTCAAGCACATTCAATAATCACGGAATCATGCATATGTTGAACATTAATTAAGACTAAACATGCCAATATGATCAAAAGATCCACTTATCTAGGATGCAAGATAAAGTTCTCAAAGCAAATGTGTGTGTGTAGGAAGGGGTGTATTTACCCTAATGACTCTATGCTACAACATGCATGTAGACTTACGTCTTCATTAGGAGGTCATACACATGGATGGAATGGCATATAATTGAATCAAGACATTTAAAATGCATCAAAACAAGCAAGCAATTGGTCATAGGCATAGAATGATCTTAATTAAACTAAGGAACATATGAGCAATGATTTCTCAATAACATGAACAAAAGGGGAAATTGCATCAAGGCCAAGGTAAGCCTATCCTTTGCATTCATGAATAAGTGCGCAAAGGCTATTAACACAATCAAAGAGGAGGGAGCATCAAGGTTTTGGGTAACCTATCCTTTGCAATACCCCATGGACCTTAAACCATAAACCTAACTATCTCATCTTTTATTCATTAAGAAGTTAAAAGGGGAAGGTTGAATCATCTAAAACCATCTTCACCACTTAGAATATGATGCACTAGGCATAAACGGGAATCCTATGATTTATCCTCAACAATGGACAATAATAAAATTAGAATACAAGAGCAAGTAAATAAACACTAAAGCTAAGTTGAATCACATAGGACAATCCTCTCACTTTGAGAAAAGTGCACTAGGCACTAGTGAGAATCAACTTGCCTATCATCAACAACTTACAATAATCAAACTAAGACACAAAGGTAAATGAACACAAAAACTAAATTGAATCCTTTCTAGCAATCTTCACCACTTGGATCAAGGTGCACTAGGCACTAGTGGGAATCATGTTGCTAGGTCATCAACAAACAACAATTCCCATGATTAAACAAAGAAGGCTCATAAACAAGGTTGAGTCATATCTTGCAATCCTCTCACTTAAATTATGATGCTCTAAGCACAAGTGAGAATCAAGTTGCAAAATCATCAATAAACAATAAACAAATAACACAAGAGTAGTAAACTAAAACGAGGTTGAATCATATTTTGCAATCCTCTCACTTAAATTATGATGCTCCAAGCACAAGTGAGAATCAAGTTGCAAAATCATCAACAAACAATAAACAAATAACACAAGAGTAGTAAACTAAAACGAGGTTGAATCATGTTTTGCAATCCTCTCACTTAAATTATGGTGCTCCAAGCACAAGTGAGAATCAAGTTGCAAAATCATCAACAAACAAATAAAACAAGAGTAGTAAACTAAGATGAGGTTGAATCATATCTTGCAATCCTCTCACTTAAATTATGGTGCTCCAAGCACAAGTGAGAATCAAGTTGCAAAATCATCAACAAACAATAAACAAATAAAACAAGAGTAGTAAACTAAAACGAGGTTGAATCATGTTTTGCAATCCTCTCACTTAAATTATGGTGCTCCAAGCACAAGTGAGAATCAAGTTGCAAAATCATCAACAAACAATAAACAAATAAAACAAGAGTAGTAAACTAAGATGAGGTTGAATCATATTTTGCAATCCTCTCACTTAAATTATGGTGCTCCAAGCACAAGTGAGAATCAAGTTGCAAAATCATCAACAAACAATAAACAAATAAAACAAGAGTAGTAAACTAAGATGAGGTTGAATCATATCTTGCAATCCTCTCACTTAAATTATGGTGCTCCAAGCACAAGTGAGAATCAAGTTGCAAAATCATCAACAACACAAGTATTTGCAAGTAATATGGACTAAAAGTCACATTTAACACAAGGATTTAAACACTAATAACAAGGTTGATCAACATCAAGTAAAAAGGAACAACAAGATAAATTAAAACCCCAAAGAAAATGCGAACCACATAGGAGACAAAATCACATGTTTATTCCATTAAAATGCAAAGATCAACACAAAATAACAACAAACTACATTTTAAGATGAAAATGATGAGTATGCGAAAATGATGAAGAGAATATGAATTTTGATGCAAAGTATTGTAAATGATGTAAGGGTTTTAGAGATTCACCTAGGATCCAAATTAGTAGAAGTAGGAAATGAAGAAAAGATAACCAAATCAACTAGAATCTTCAAGAAATAAATGGTGAAAGGAGGAGGATCTATGAAGGAGGAGTGGATTTGAGGTGATTTTGTGGTGTTTGGGTGAAGGGAACAAAAGAAACGGAGGAGGGGAGAGTGGGGGGAGGGCTACGGCCTATGAGAGAAGGGGGAGAGGAGGAGAATTGTGTTGATTTCAAGTGAGAGAATGAATGAGCAAAAGTTGTGATGTGTGGAGAATGAAATGGTATTTATAGGATTGGTGAAGGGCTAGGGTTAAAATGGTAATTAAACCAATTAAATCAATTAATATTCAGCTGAATATTAATAAATAAATTTAATTTAAAACTTGGTCACCAAGTTAGAGGGTATCTTAGTCATTGGCTTTGAGAGGTGCACTAGGATTAGACTTTAAATTTGAATGGAGGGTGGAGATGCATCATCACATGGATTGAGGGTGTTGAAGAAACACAAATGTGAGAGAGAATGAGAGAGGGGCGAAAGTGAGGAGGAAAAAAAAAAGGAAAAGAAAAATGAATTTTCTTATTTTGGAAGAGATTTTTTATGTGAAGTAGGGTTAAGGGCATTTTAGGGGAGAATTGTTACCAAAGAGGGAACTTTGGGTTTTCTTATGAATAGGTTAGTGTGAGTGAGTGGAGTAATTTACCAAAGAGGGTATAATGGAAAAGTGTGGAAAAAATTGGAGAGAGAGAGAGAGAGAATTCGTAGGTGGGGAGAGGAGGGAAGAAAAAAAACTTGTTTTTGGTATTTTGTCTTATTGAAGACACTTCCCTTTTTTGAGTTTTTGAATTTAAAATTTTTTGGCATGGGAAATAATGAGAATGCAACTATTGAAGACGTGTTACATGTTTTTGGGCACCATAAAATATTCCCTCTAGTCACCTATGACAATAAAAATTGTCATTTAAAAATTGAGGAATATTTAATGGTCCCTTTTTATTTTTCTATGCACTAAAATGAAAAAAAATACATTTTTAATTATTTTGACTAGGGTTTTCTTCCTAAAAAATTGTACAAAAATTATCCTTGATAGAATAAAAATGTACCTTTTGAGGATGTGCATCTTTGGCGAGAAAATCATCTTTTTGCGAAAAATGACCAAAATGCCCTTTTTGACCCTAAAACCCTAATTTGCCTAAAAAGTGCATTCCAATCCTAAAAATGATTTTAAAGACCTTGGAATGACTTCTAGGACCCAAGATGCAATGCATGATGCTCTTCGTTCTTTCAATTTATTTATTTATTATTTTTTGTAGAAAATTAGGGTTTTGACCTAAGCCGGACAAAATTGGGGTATGACAAGACTAAAAGGTTGTTTTATCGGTTCGTCCGAAAGCGCTATGTATCTGTTTTCAAAAGCGAATTAACCCGTTCATTGTTTTCACGAAGCCAATGTGGCACTCCATTGTTTGTTGAAAAAGATTTTTATGAGCTCTGATTTTGCATTATTTTGCCGGGTAGAAATGGGGTGTTACAGGTGCCAATCTGATTGAGGTGATAGATATCACCAAAGACTCTGAAACAAGTCCCCCCCTGAAGAGGTCGTTCCCATTTGGCGAGGGATCATCTTCTGTAGAATTACAAGTTAGGTACAGGTACCAACAAATCTAATTTACTAAGAATAAAACCCTTTAAAATTAGATCGTAAAAATCGTACCTGTGTTGAATCCGCAGCCGTTTGATGCCCAGACATTATGGTTGAGCGCTGAAAATTACGTGAAGAAGAAGCTGAATATGGTGTCGCCATTGTTGTTTTGTTTCAGAAGGAAGGGGTATCGAATCCAAGGGTTTTATGGTTCGACCGTGAAGAATAGATGGAAGAGGAAAGTTGATTGAAGTGGGGATTGATTAGGGAAATAGGGTTTCGATATGGTAAGTTAACTTCAGCACAAAGTTAATTGACGAAAATAACCCTAAAAGTAGTTCATAAAACCGAATAAGCCCCTGTTCGAAAATAGACCTATATATTTTTGTTTTTTTTGCTTGAAAACATGCTTTATATTATATTGAGTATTGAAAAATGACTTTTCATAGTAATTGTTGAGTAAACTATTTTTTGTAATTAAATTTACATGTTTTTAATAGAGATATGTTTTAAATATTGGAAAAAAAAACTCAACATGAGAAATATAGACAAAAGTTTTTAAATCTAATTTGAATCTTTTGTTAATTAACATTACTGTTGTTCTCGGGTTTGTTATATTAAAACATTTTTTTTTGACTCAAAATAACTAATGCATTTCATTCAAAATAGTAGCAACAATACATGTTGGAACATCAAAAAGCGTCTGAGAAGGGCCAGAGGACAAGGCTACCCCTGCTAAGGAATGAGCGACCTTGTTTGCCGATCTCCTAGAGAACTCCACATGAGAGTTTGCATCAAAAAAATTAAGAGCCTCCCTACAATAATGTAAAATACATCCATAATCAGAAACAATTGTGGGGGCGTTATTAAAGTCATCAACCACAACCTTGGCATCCATTTCAAAAACAACATTCCGATAGTGAAGTTTGATAACTCATATTTATATGAGTTATTTATACTTATTCAAAGTTAAATCATGCAAGTTCTCTGGCAATAGTAGGTTGTTTCTATTAAGTTTCTGTTAGTTTATTGCTTTTTAGTTAGAAAGGGGCTAAATTACAAATTCTATGCATTTTGGCACCAATTGGCGCCTTTGTGAGCGTTTTGATGCTTCTTGTGTTTGTGCAGTAAACTGAACGTGGCAGCGTCTCTCGTCACGTCTGAAGGAAGGCAGCAAAGCAAGAAAGAAATATCTTATTTTTGGCGCACAAGAAATGATGGTCAAAGATCTAGAAGTGCAGAAGATCTTCTCTCTCCTCATCGCTGACGCGGCTGACGCACTGTAGCAGTGCAGTGTCATTTCAGAACAGAGAATTAATTTACAAGCAAGCTTGGAAGGTGGGGAATGACATCAGCAAGCATGTGACCTTCTGTTTTTTTTTGGCTATTTAAACAAAGCTTATCTCTCTCTACGAAAAGAAGGGGGGAATCCATTCATCATCCACCTTCCTCCACTTCCAGAGGAGTTTTCTAAAAGAAGTTCTGGACACAGACTTCTTCATTCGAACTCTCCTCAAGCTCCATTTTTATTTCCATTCGCACCCATTACTGTGAAGCTCAGACGTTGCAACGTCTCTACAGCGTGCATGAAGGAAGGCTTCTTAGGCGTATCTTTTGCGTTTAGTCTCCTTTTCTCTATGTACGGTATTTGGATTTTAACTCCTCTTCTTTCTGTAAAGATGCTCAGCATGAGCTAAACATTTGTAGTTGGGTTGTTGTTTTGCATGTAATGAACCTCTAGTTTAATGCTATGAAGTATTGATGTTTATGCGTTTTAAATCTTTGCATGTTAATATTTCCAAACTTGTTTTGAACTTGGCCACTTAAAACAAGTAGATTCATAGGTACAGACATGGTCTATGAAAAGAACTCAAAGATTTATGTGAATGAAAAGGTGCACTAAAGACATTTAGGCATTTTTATCTAAGTCTAGACATAGAATGGATAATAGTTCATAGGACATTGCTGTGGGTACTTAAAATACAGGAGTAGGCCTACTTAGAACCTAGACATAGGAATTCTAGTACTTGAAGCTCTGACGTTTTGTGACTGATAAGCACAGCTCTTTTGCAACAGCGTTCAAACGTTATAACGTCTATACAGCATAGCATTTGTACGTGTTAACGTGTAAACATTATAACGTCTGACTAGAGGAGATTTACTTGCATGTAGCAATCCAACTCATACTCTTCCATTTTCACGACCACTCCTTATTTACTTGCTTTATTTATGTTACTAGTCTTAATACCAAGTTTTAGTGCCGATTTATTACTTATTTCACTTGTGTTTTAAAGACTTGAACTTTGAAAGTAAATCAATCCTCGTGGGAACGATCTCTTACTTTTTTATCCACTTTATTACTTGTACGACGTGTATACTTGCACTGATATTGCGACTATAAAACACACACGCGCAACAAAGTTCCCGCACCCAATCAATAGCAAGAAGAAGACCCAGAGCCTCGCCTTTATAGACCTCCAGTAGCGGCGCGAAAGAGTGCATTTTTGCTGCCAAAAATTCCCCCTTATCATTCCGCAAGCACATCCCGAAGCCCATCTTGTTGCCGTTCGCGTCAAAGGCCGCATCCACATTACACTTAACAAAATTAGCGGGAGGTTTTGACCAAGGGCCTGCACCTCTATCGACCAAATGCTCCTGCTGCGCAGAGGCTGCAGTGCTCTCGGTTCTATGCTGCTGTTGTGAAGGCAAAGCGCAGGCCGATAGCCAGTCATCAAGAAGATGCGCTCCATTACGCACAATTGTTGCTGCGGAGTCGCAAGAATTATTCCAAACAAGATTATTCCTACTGGTCCAAATACTCCACAAGTTAACGGCCCACACCGCACGAGTATCCCCCTGAAGCTGCTGTAAGATCGAAAAGAACCAGCTATGAAACGAATCAGCGATCACAGCTTCGCGCGAAAGAAGTTGAGCGCAGCCCATTGCTGTCCAAACCGCACCTGTAGTAGCGCATTCAGCAAATAGATGCAAGTCCGTTTCGTCAAAATTACCGCAAAAAGGACACACATGAGGAACATCTATTCCACGCCGACGAAGCACATCGCGAGTTGGAATACAACTCCGAGCCAATCTCCAAAGAAAATTTCTAACTTTCGGGGGGACCTTGAGGTTCCAAAGCAATGCCCAATTACCATCAATCAAGTTTCCATTATAATAACTTGAAGTGTTTTCAATCAGTCTATAGGCACTCCGCACGGAATAGCTACCACTCCGCTCGCTCTTCCAGTGAAGTGCATCGTTAATAACACAAGGGAACAAAGGGGTAGACAAAACCGCCTCACTAGACGGGCCATCCAAGAGAAATCGAACCAACGGTTCGTTCCACGACTTCCAATCATGCTTAATTAAATAGTCCACACGGAGAAGGGGATTAAAAGTACCATGAACTCTTGGCCGAATTTCAGTAGGGGTTTTTGTCCATTGATCCTCAAACAACCGAATCGAAGTACCATTCCCAATACTCCACATAGACCCTTGTCGTAACATATCTTGGGAGGTTAAAAGGCTATTCCAAACAAAGCTACCGCTAGAGCGTTTGTTCTCATGCAAAAAATCACCATGAGGAAAGTATTTAGCTTTATACAGACGAGAGACCAACAACTCCGGTTGGTGTTGAAGCCTCCAAGCTTGTTTCCCCAAGAGGGCCAAATTAAAATATTTAAGCTTCCGGAATCCCATACCACCATGCTTTTTAGGCACACAGAGCTTCTCCCAAGCCATCCAGCGGATCCCCCTAGTTGTTCCGCCATTACCACCCCACCAAAACCCATTTAGCATGCGCTCAATTTCCACTATAAGAGATGCATGGATTGAGAAGAGACTCATGAAATATGTCGGGATAGACTGAAGAACCGACTTAATCATAATTTCCTTTCCGGCTTTAGAAAGCATTCTGCCACTCCATGAGTTGATTTTCTTCCATACCCGATCCTTAATGAACTTAAAGAGGGCTTTCTTACTCCTTCCTACCATAGACGGAAGGCCCAGATATTGACCGGTGCCAAGACATACCTGAACCCCAAGATGAGCAGCAATGGCATCTTTGGTGTCTTGAGGAACGTTCCTACTAAAGAAAATTTCTGATTTTTGGAAATTGACTTGTTGACCCGAAGCCTTCTCATAAGTGTCCAAGACTTGTTGGATCCGGGTGGCTTCACGCAAGGAAGCTCTAAAAAAGAGAAAACAATCATCTGCAAACAAAAGGTGAGATATTAAAGGTGCCCCCCTACAAATAGAGACCCCGTGGATATCACCAGATGCAATGGACTTGTGTAATAAAGCTGTCAAACCTTCAGAGCACAGAATGAATAGATACGGCGAGAGGGGGTCCCCTTGTCGAATGCCTCTCCCTGGATTGATTGGCCCTGCACGATCCTGATTAACAATAACAGATAAAGACACAGATTCAACGCACATACGCATCCATCGAATCCAAATATCATTAAATCCCAGACGGGTCATAATAGCATAAAGATAACCCTAGTCAACTCTATCATAGGCCTTGCTCATGTCTATTTTCAACGCAATCTCCCCAATATTTCCTTTACGCTTATTCTTGAGATAATGTATAATTTCAAAAGCGATCATTGCATTATCAAGAATAGAGCGACCAGCCACAAAAGCAGATTGCTCAGTTGATATACACTTAGATAACACAGTTTTAAGGCGATTGGCAAGTACCTTAGAAATGATTTTGTAGAGAACATTACATAGAGCTATGGGCCGCCAGTCCGCCATGGAGGCAGGATTATCCTTCTTGGGTATGAGAGCTATGTTTGTATCATTCAACTCATGGGGAAACTCGCCTCTCTCAAGCCAGCTAATGCACGAATTAAAAATATCATCACCGTAGACATCCCAGTAGCGCTTGAAAAAAGCCGGATTGAACCCATCCGGGCCCGGGGCCTTGTCATTATCCATAGCCATAAGTGCTTCACGGAATTCCTCTTTCTCAAAAGCGCTAGTCAGCCGGTCGTTATCATCCTGGGAAATGCGAGGGTCCAGCGCTCTAACCACTGGCTCATAATCACCCACCTTGCTTGTGAAGAGGTCATGAAAATAGTCCACTACGACACGGCGGAGTGCTGCTGGTCTAGTAGCGATAGAACCATCCCCACGCTCCAACCCATCGAGTCTTTTCTTCTTTTGCCTAGTGGTAGCACTGGCGTGGAAAAACTTTGTGTTACGGTCACCGTCCTTGAGCCAAAAGTTTTTAGCTCGTTGTCTCCAAAAAGCCTCTTCTTGCATGATCAGCCTGGCTAGATATCTGCGCATCCTGTTAAAACGGAAAACGCCATCACCATCCACTCGGTTTCGCACTCTCTCCATAGCCTCTCTACACGCTGAAATGTCCTCTCGAAATTTCAACCTCTTTCTGCGACCCCAAGAGTGGAGGGAGCGCGCACAGCCTCTCAAACGGGTTGGGATATCAGGAGATGTTGCCGAGACCCATCCCCTATGGACAACCTCGTCAATATCCGGCTCCGAGAGCCACACATTCTCAAACTTGAAAGCATAAGCACGGGGCGGAGGATGCAAATAATCTCTTTGGAGAAGCAAAGGGGAATGGTCTGACTTGGGGGAGATGAGGTTCAACAACTTAGACTGAGGGAATAAGTCCAACCATTCCTTGGTGGCAAAAGCTCTATCAAGGCGCTGTTCAATAGCTCGCGGGGTACCAAGAGCAAATCTCCAAGTGAATTGGTAACCTGAGAGGGGAAGATCAATTAGCTGGGCGTCCAAGACTGCTTCTTGGAAACCTCTCATAAGATAGTAGGGGTGCTCACAATATCCTCGCTTATCCTTTGGGGATAGAAGATCATTAAAGTCCCCAATAATACACTAGGGGAGAGCAGAAAGATTAGCAAGTCTCTGGATAAGGGCCCAAGATTCATTCCTATGAGAACGATTTGCATATCCATAGTATCCGGTAACACGCCAATTACCACGAGTGGCGTCTGTTACTACCACATCTAAATGGTGTTGAGAGTAGCCGGTTACAGTACACTCCAGAACATTCCTCCAAAGTACCGCAATTCCACCTCCTCTGCCCACTCTATCCACAGAAACGCAACCATCAAAGCCCAGCACCCTGCGAACCCTTTCCAGTGTGTTGGTGTAAGCTAAAGTCTCAAATAAAAAAACAATATCCGGGTTGTTACTCCGGACTAGGTCCCGCAGCATAGGAATTGCCGAGTCGTGACCCAAGCCTCGACAATTCCAACTCAGAATACTCATGGCTCCTGGCAGGCCTGGCTGCCAGGACCTGCCAATAAAAAAGACACAGCGTCAGAGGAGTGATTCTTTCCCAAAGAGGTTGAGCTTCCGTCATTAGTGCTAGTAGTATTGAGACGTTTCCTCTTTCTTATGTCATCAGTCTCCACCTCATCCGCCCCCGTGGAGGTACGTGAAGATTGGGAATGGGCTGGTTGACGCGCTGGCACGCTCGGAAGAGCGCGTGGAGGAACTGGTGTGGGACCCGAGGCGCGTCCAACCGCTGAGGAAGAGCCTACGGTCAGCTCGTGGCTCCTTCTATGATTAGCTGCATTTGAAACATTCCCTCCCATAATCATTGGACCGTTATGGATATTGAGTGCGGAGAAACGGGCCTCATTAATTACTCACACCATGATTGCGACCATTATTACCAATGATAACATTATTAGCGTTTCTTGCCGGTTGTCCCCTCCCCAGCAGTGTAGCTACCGACGGCGCTGCCATAGGAGAGGAGCCCTCAGCCTTTTCTTTACGAAGCCATTGGTTATTATCCCCCGGAGTACGGCGTTTCACTTTCAAATCCGGTCCCCAGCCACGCACTCCATCATCATGCTCCATAGCAAATAGCACCTCACAACTTGTGTCTTGGTGTCCCAGATGGCCACACAGATAACAGTAGACCGAGAGCCTTTCATACTTAAAACGCACCAGCTTTATGTTTTCTCCTCCAACATTAATCCTTTTCCCTCGGCGTAGCGGTTTGCGAACGTCCACCAGGACACGGATTCGCATAAAAGACTTCCAGAAATCCGAACTATTTTTGGGATCATATTCAACAAAGGTGCCAATGAAGTTCCCTAAACTCCGGCCAACAGATTCCGTCATGAAGCCAATCGGAACGTCGTGAACTTGGACCCAAAAGGCAACTTCAAAAAGGGGGACTTGGGCAGCAACATCCCCCACGCCTAGCTTGGCTAAAATTAGCATGTGGCCATCAAAATGCCATGGTCCACCGGAAAAGACCTTCTCAACGTCACGCCAATGGTAGAATTGGTAGAGGAAGAGGTTACTGTCAAGAACACGTATGTTCACGCCTCTGACCGGTTGCCAGATAGCGGCGAGGCGGTCCTTCATGATAGGAATGCGAATGTTCTTCCGGGTGAGGAAACGCCCCACTAGGCAATGACGAGCATCGAAAGCTTCGTTTTCAGCAGTCCCAGTATGCTCCCTCTGTAACGGCACATCATCATCATCTTCCCCAGCGAAGTTCATCGGAGTAGATGCCATAGCACGTCCCGACGATCCTACCTAAGCGCTTAACAAGCGAAGCCCTACCCCGGTAGAGCCGGCTTCCCGCAGGGATCGGAGTACCAGAGGTAGAAACGACAGCAAGTAAAGCCGTAGGAGGCGAGGCGTTGATGGCGAAGCAAAGAAAGAACTCGCGGCGGAGAAGGAGAGAAGAGAAAGGTACGCTCACGGCGGAGCAAGGCGGAAAACGTCTCACAAGGAAACCCTAGGAGAGAAAAATTGACGTCATAAGCTGCAACAATCAAAAAAATTATCAATTCGTTTGTTACTAATTCTAATGAGTGATAAAATTGATTCATATATTAAAACATTTGACAGGTTATTTTTTGTATTCCAATAAGTTAATCGACAAATGTTTAACCTTTTTTTACCTAATCAAAATTTAGTAAAACACAAAATATATATATATATATATATATATATATATATATATATATATATCCATAAATTTAAAAATAAATATTATGCAAAATTTAAATTCAACATAGAAAATGTCGATACACACTAGTCTCGTCTAATGAGGGGTAAAAAAAACTGCCGTGTTATTTTACTGATATTCTTTCTACTCCTAACCAAACATAGCACAGGCGACTCGAGGAATATTTGGGGTACATATTCCATGCGATGCGAGTGTTAAGCCACCTACTTTCCTCAGTAAATAAAATAAAAAATAAAAGAAAAGAAAATTTTACAGATTTGGAGAGGTGGAGTAGAATTTTCTTTCCTGCGTCTTCTACTCGAGTTCCTTTCCCTCGAGTTCGAAAGTGTTGTGGGAGGAGGGACAGACATATAGAACTGAACTGCTATCAGCGGAACGGAACAAAGTTATAAATCGGCAAAAAGCTCCTCCCTCACTTTCTTTATTTCCCATTCTCTTTCCAAGTCGACGCACGCAACCCTTCAGTTTGGATTTGAATTCCGAAGAGCCAATTTGTCTCATTCTTCGTGTGGGATCTGTCACGAACGACAGAATACCTTTATCATATATCCGTGTACTATTTTTCTTCCTCAGATCTGGTTTCTCTCTGTATAGCGGTTACCCCCCGTTGATAATCGCTATTGTTCTTTCACGCATATACATACATATTAGTTGAGTTAACGACAATTTCTTTTGGAAATAGAAGATGGAGAGCGAAAAGAAATCGGCGGCGATATCTAACGTGGGAGCATGGGCTATGAACGTTGTCAGCTCCGTTGGAATTATCATGGCTAATAAGCAGCTCATGTCCAACAATGGCTATGCTTTCGGCTTTGGTCAGTTCAGTCCTCTGTTTAATCTAAAAACAACCAATATGCTCATCTTTGAATCTTAGGGAGGGAAATATAATAGATCTCTAACTTCTCCTACGGTCTCTTACGTTCTTGCACATATCTTCACTCACTGTATTGTATTCATTTCTTTTGCTCTGGATCTGCATCCAGATCCAATTTTCTATATCATTATGCGATTTATGATATTTTTTTTCCATTGGAAAAACGTCTTTAGCTTAGACAAATCGTATTTACTTTTGTTAAATGCTAGAATTTATGTTCGTAATCATGACTACTTGTTTTCCTCTCTTTTGTTTTTTTTCCTTTTTATCAGCAACTACGTTGACTGGGTTTCACTTTGCTGTAACTGCTCTGGTGGGTCTGGTGTCAAATGCTACCGGTTACTCTGCGTCAAAGCATGTTCCTATGTGGGAGCTTATTTGGTTCTCAGTAATTGCCAATATATCCATCACAGGGATGAACTTCAGCCTCATGCTCAATTCTGTTGGATTCTATCAAGTACGATTTCTTAAGAGCATTTCTTCCCGTATGGATAGATCTTATTATCCAGTTCAACCATATTTGTCTTTGTTGATCTATTTTCTTTCTTTTTAGTTATGCATTTCATCATTCTCATTTTCAAGTGTCTTTGCTACCATTCATTTTTTTTTGGTGAAGTATTTGCTACCATTCGTTAACATGAGTAATGAGTGTATGTAATTTAAGTAATATTTCTTTCAAACTGTCACCTGAGTAGTTATGTCAAATGTGTACCCAGTCTAAACTTATTTAATGATTTGCATGTGTATAATTTATCATATGACGAAAACTAGAAGCTTTTGATTAAGAATTAAGGAGTACGTATGCATGTTTGTATGTACGGTGTATATATGCACGTGTTTATGTATACATGTATGGTCTATTTATCCATTCTTCAAGGTTGAGAATTTGAGACAAATGAGTAGACATATTAAAGACCATGATTCATGATTGAATGTAGTCTGGAAAAAGATGGAGTAGTGCCTAATACTTATTAAGGACAAACGTCGATCGAATGGAAGATAATTTGATTAAAAAAAAGTAAAGAGAGAACAATGAACGATTTGTCGGGAAAACTGCTTGAACATAGGTTACTATATGGACTTGTTGAAAACTTGATTTCTGGTAAAGGCCAATGGTGCATTTTGAATCAGGTAGCCAACCCCAGCTTTTTTACAAGGCTTGGTTGTTGCAGATTCCTTTGTAAAAGCCTGCCCAAAGAATGTGACAGGAAATCCATATTGAAGCTTTGAATTGCTTGTAGAGTGGTGCTTGTATATTTTAGATTTTATTATTTCAACATACCCGACTCCTCGTTTGAACTTGAAGGGCTATAATGAGATATTTCAAGTCTATATGCCTTGCTGTTTCACCACCTGCAACTGTGATTGGTAATGTCAACCCTCACAATACTAGTACCTGAAAATATACTTAATATGTAAAGAACACTAATACCGATTTGAGTCCAAAAATTTATTCTACTATAAATTTACATCTTGAAGAGTGATTTTGCAACCTATATAGGCATTGGATGTTAACCAAGGCATTTTGTTAATATGCTCTCAGGAAAGCTTTAGCAAGATTAGGATCCTCGTGATCTTATAATAATTTCAACTTGAGCTCAACTCTTCATTTTAGAAACACGTGTAGTAGTTATTAAAATTATATCTGAATATTTAAATATCGAAATTTGCAGCACTCTCTTAATGTCTTCTGACTCTCCATCATTGAGGCTCAGCTTTTCCTCCATGTGTTCTAACTTTAAAATGAGCCCACTCTTGTATTTTCCCTTTGAATTTTTTTTTCCTCTATTTTTAAGTTGTTAATTTTCTCGTTGTATATGTGAACAGATATCAAAACTTAGCATGATTCCAGTGGTCTGTGTGATGGAATGGATCATTCACAGCAAACACTACTCTAGGGAAGTGAAAATGGCAGTCATGGTTGTGGTTATGGGTGTTGGTGTTTGCACTGTAACTGATGTGAAAGTTAACGTAAAAGGTTTTGTGTGTGCCAGCCTAGCAGTTGTATCATCATCTTTCCAGCAAATTGTAAGTGTTATATGATGTTTCGTTTTTTTTTATCAGAAAATGTTGGTTAATTAATTAGGGGAAGGGGGAAATGTTAATTTTTGAGGTCTGAATCCTGGACCTCTTGTAGGCTGTATGTACTCCTTCGGAGATCCCTTAGCTCACCAACTGAGCTACCTTCTTGAGACTAATATAATCTTCTGTTCAACCATGCAGGCAATATAGAATTTATTTCAATTTTGTTGTGATTTCATTTTCTCTTGTCATTTATATTTTAGCGTTGTGGCCCAAGGCTATTTAGCCGAGGTTAAACCCGGATAATAGAATAAATAACTCCAACAATGAAAGTTGATTGTGGGCCCCATGAGTCAAGATATTTCTTCCATGCAGTTTTAGTGTTTCCTCAGGCACATCTTTCATCTGGTATTTTAATTTTTGACTGTATTATTTTATATATTATTTATTTATATTATGAATTGGAGTAATTGAAGGTGAGTACTAGGTGGAACTTGCGTAGAATCATAAGTGGGGTGGGCATCATTTTTGGTCTTTTGAAGTTATTGTAACTTTCGTTTTGCCAGTGAATTTTCATTTTAGATCAAATAGACTTCATTGTTACACAGGAGAGTTGAAAACATACTTTCTAACATCGATATATAAATTAGACTAGATTGGGTGGTCTGACTGGAGAACCCATAAATCTGTCAAGTGATTGGCTCAAAACCAGTGAGCACGGGTCATAAACTGGTTGTTTTCATTCTTTAATATTCTTGAAATCATTTTAATTTTTAAATTTAATCAAAAACCATTTTTTAGTAATGAAGTTTCAATGTCAAGTCAAGTTAAAATAGCGAATATGTGTTGCTATTATTTAGGCTTATTCTTTCACAGGGCCTATTGCAGTTGTTCATAAATTTCTTACAATTCATAATGATAAAACACTGCTCAATGGAGCACAAAAGAAGAAGCTCAGAAATTAAGCAATAGAACAGTAAGATGATCAAATGATTAGAAGGTTATTTCATTCATAATGATTCCAAGTACAGTGGTCCTATTTAAAGGAAGCAAGCTAGGTACCATACACTAGACTAGAGCTTATTACATGGAATTAAAATGCAAGAAAATCTAGAAGATAAATCTAAGTCAGAATCTGCTGCATAACAGAATGCTAGCAGCACCCTGAGTAGTGCGCCCAGCTCAGCGCCCGTTTCTCTCTCATGTGCCCACACCTGATAGGTTCAATTCAGTAATTAGAGTGAAAATGGTTCTGCTAACTCAGCAGAACTAGTATATTGATTCGAATGAGTGAAAACAATGTAGAATTTGTAAGGATTCTACTTGATTTACAATATGAAAACTGGAAAAAACAATAGAACAGTAACACGCTCTATAGAGGCCTTATCTCTCCTAATTGCCAAGCCAATTCCAGAATGCCTTTCTCCAACAACCTGCTTGCGTATATTCCCTCCAAATCTCTCTCCTCACACCTCACAGCACCTGCCACGTCAGCCAAAGTTGCCAATTCCACTACTTCTCATGATTAGTTAGTATTAGGGTTTTGATCCCCTACAACATGATCCACCGTAGACCCTTTATTACCTTTATTCTTCCTTTCATACACTTTCTTATATTTATCATTGCCATGCCTATCAATACCCCCCTTCGAATTTCTCCTTGTTCTCAAGGAGGAGTTCTGGAAATTCCTTCTTCAGCTTATCAACCAATTCCCATGAATTTTCAAACTCAAGCAATCCCTTCCATTTGATCAGAGCTTCCCATTCTCCTCTGTTGTTCTGTCTCATCTCCTTGGCATATTCTGGTTGAGCCTCCAGCATCCATTCTTCATTCACACAGACAGGCAGTGGCTGAAATTCAGCTGTATGACCAACAAATTTCTTCAATAATGCAGCATGGAAGACTGGGTGGACCTTACTGTCAAGTGGTAACTTCAACTTATATGCTCCAGGGCCAATTTTCTTCTCCACTTCATAAGGTCCATAGTATCTAGGGCTCAATTTCTGATTGACTCTCTTAGCCAAACTCTTCATCTTGTATGGTTGAATCTTAAAATAAACCATGTCTCCAACTTGATACTCTACTGCCCTTCTATGCTTATTTGCTTGAGCTCTCATTCTATCTTGTGCCTTTACCAATTGCTCTTGCAATTCCTGAATCATATCATTCCTTTCAGCTGTTAGCCTGCTGACTTCTTCCACAGAGGAGTGAGGAACATCACCTCTCATTATCACAGGTGGTGGTCTGCCATATAGGGCTTCAAAAGGTGTAATTTTCACAGAAGAGTGATAATTGGTATTATACCAAAATTCAGCCCAGCTCAGCCACTATTTTGGCTTCCTTCTTGTCAGACACCGTAGGTATGCTTCAAGACATCTATTCACTACCTCAGTTTGCCCATCAGTCTGAAGATGATATGCACTGTTATACTTCAATTTGGTGCCTGCAATTTTGAATAACTCAGCCCAGAAACTACTCAGGAAGACCTTGTCTCTGTCAGAAACGATGGATTCAGGAAATCCATGTAATTTCACCACTTCTTTGGTGAAAACTTCAGCAATACTCTTAGCAGTATATGGATGACACAATGGTATGAAGTGTGCACACTTAGTTAACCTGTCAACCACCACAAAGATGGTATCTACACCCATAGCTTTAGGTAGTCCACCAATAAAGTCCATGGAAATGTCATTCCACACTTGTTTTGGTACTGGCAGTGGCTGTAGAAGCCCCCCTGGACTCAATGTCTGATACTTGTTCCTCTGACATACTTCACAAGCTTGCACATACTCATGGATGTTCTTTCTCATCCCTTCTCAATGTACTAGAGCAGCCACCCTCTTGTATGTTCTAAAGAAACCAGAATGTCCACCAACAGCAGAATCATGTAGCTCATGTAATATCCAAGAAATTCTAGGTGAATTTCTAGGAATAACAATTATGTCTTCTTTATACAATCTACCCTTCTTCAATTGATAACTTGGATGGCTATTAGAGTCTCTTAAGAGATCTTGTACAATCCTCTTCAGCTTCTCATCTTCCTGCACTTCTTCTTCCAAGCCTTCCCAAATTTCACATCTGACTGTAGACATAGTAGCATACTGCATCTGTCTAGACAATGCATCAGCTGCTCTATTCTCTTTCCCAGGTATATACTTGATCTCAAAATCATATCCCATCAGTTTGGAGATCCATTTCTGTTGTTCCTCTCCCATAATCCTTTGTTCAGTCAAAAATTTCAAACTCTTTTGATCTATAAGGACTTGGAAATGTCTTCCTAGCAAACAAGGTCTCCACTTTTGAATAGCAAAGCTAGTTTGAGCTTCACTACTCCAGAGAAAACTGTCCTTCTTAAGTAATTGTGAGAGGCCAAGCTAGTTTGCCATAATTTTTGACAAACTTTCTATAATAACTTGTGATTTCTAAGAACCCTCTCAGTCCCTTCAAATCTTTGGGAATAGGCCACTTTAACATGTCCTCAATCTTCTTTGGATCAGCAGCTACCCCTGCCCTTGAAATTAAATGACCTAGATACTCAATTTGTGGTTGACCAAATGAGCATTTCTTCTTGTTAGCATACAATTTGTGTTCTCTTGGCAATTATAATATCTCCTTCAAATGCACTTCATGTTCTTCCATATCTTTACTGTATATCAATATATCATCAAAGAAAACTAAAGCAAATTTTCTCAAGTAGGGTCTAAGCACTTGATTCATGAGTGCTTGAAAAGTAGAGGGAGCATTGGTCAACCCAAAGGACATCACCAAGTATTCATAATGGCCCTCATGGGGTCCTAAAAGCTGTCTTATGAATATCCTCCTCCTTCATTCTGATTGGATGGTACCCAGCCTTCAAATCTAACTTAGAAAACACCATAACTCCTCCCAGTTCATCTAGTAACTCATCAATAACAGGAATAGGAAACTTATTGGGTACGGTTACCTTGTTTAGGGCTCTGTAATATGTGCAAAACCTCCATCCACCATCCTTCTTCTTCACCAAGAGCACTGGACTTGAAAAAGGGCTGGTGCTATGCCTCACAATCCCACTCTGCAACATTTCTCTCACCATCTTCTCAATCCCATTCTTCTGATAAAAAAGATATCTATAGGGTCTGATGTGTGGAATCTCAGCTCCTGGTTTCAAAGTAATGGCATGATCCTGCTCACGGATTGGTGGCAACCCTAGTGGCATCTTAAACACATCTTCAGAATCCCCCAAAATATCACTCAGCTTCTGTTCTGGGTGTCCTGGTACTGCTGTTCCTTCTGTGTTGTGTATCTGCTGCACATAGAAACCAATGCCATCATCATGAAGAGCTTTCAACATAGTTTTCCATCTCCTTTGTCTTTCACTCCTCCATTCTTCCCTGTGAGCGCCTGATTTTTCTCTTCAATCAAAAGCGCCCTATCCATCAATTCATCCAGATCATCCAGGTCAAACATCTTCAACTCAACTTGAATTTCATCCTTGAGCCCATTCAAGAATATGCTAGTCAACATCATTCGTTCCTCTTTCTTTAGCGAAGTCGCGTGCATTTCAAACTTGTCACGATACGCCATAACAGTGCTTTCTTGTCTCAATTTCAATAATGGACCCATCATGTTGTGGAGCGAACCCGGATTGAACCTGTGTATCACAACACTCTGAAATTCAGTCCACGTTCGCATTGGAGCTCGATCTTCCCACCATTGGAACCAATTCAAGGCACGATCCTCCAACGCGATCACCACCGCGTTCAATTTCTTTGTGTGGAGGAGTCAAGGAAACATTCTTGCTTGAATTTTCCTTTTCCACCTCAACAAGAGTTGTGAAAGGTTTTCAACTGATATTAAAACAAACCGTAGGAAACTGAATCAAAAAGTGGAGAATTGTATTGATAATTCGGATTTTTAGTTCCAGCAAACCTTATTGAAAGCAGTTCGATTGGGCTTCCCTACGATGCTTATCAACTTGCTTCTTCATTCTTTGCTGGGCAGTGGTCAAATTCTGCTTGAGTAGTTCAAGTAATTCTTCTCTTGATGTTACCAGGGTGTTCACAGCTTCAATGGTGGATTGAATAGTAGGACCTCTGATTATGGGTGTGGGCTCCCTCCCATATAATGCCTTGAAAGTAGACATCCCAATAGAACTATTGTAGTTTGTGTTGAACCACAATTCTGCACAGTAGAGCCAACGAGGCCAAGATTTTAGCTTATCCCCCACCAAACATCTGTTGACAACTTATGTTTGTCCATCACTTTGAGGAGTGAAGGCAGTGCTATATTTATGGGTGTGGGCTCCCTCCCATATAATGCCTTGAAAGTAGACATCCCAATAATAGAACTATTGTAGTTTGCGTTGAACCACAATTCTGCCCAGTAGAGCCAACGAGGCCAAGATTTTGGCTTATCTGATAGAGAAACACAACAATAGTAGAAGAAACAATCAAGGAAGTAGCGTGTTATGGGTAAAAAAGGCAATAGCCAACACAAAGTATGAGAAGTAGGAACGAAAAAGAAACAATAGGGGGCGCCTCCCACGAGACAAAAACCCCAAACCCTAGCCTAAGCCTTGGCCAAAACAAAACCAACCCTATTCTTCTAAAATCACTTCTTTTATACTAATTAGGGTTAATTACTACTAATTAGGGTTAATTACTCTTTTGCCCCTCCTAACAAAAACATTGCCAAACTTCCCCTTTTTGGGCGCCTCATGCGCTTGCGCATTCGCATCAATACTCCCCCCTAAAACTTCCACCTTGTCCTCAAGGTGAAACTCTGGAAAGTGTCCCTTCATGTCTTCAAAGTCTTCCTAGGAGTTCTCAAAGTCGGGTAGATGCTCCCACTTCACCAGAACTTCCAGCATGCCGTTCTGGGCCTTCCTCACTGCCGGGATGTCTTCGGGCAGGACCTGCAATTCAAGATTCTCAGCCAGGCAATTCGGTAAAGGTTGAACCGCAGCCGTAGGGGCAATGGCTTTCTTCAAAAGTGAAGCATGAAACACTGGATGAACTTTGCTCTCTAGTGGTAGCTTCAGCTTGTAGGCGACTGTCCCAATCCTCTCCAATACCTCAAACGGGCCATAGAACCGTGGGCTGAGTTTCTGATTCAGCCTCTTTGCTAGTTGTTTCATCTTGTAGGGTTGGATCTTCAAGTAGACCATCTTTCCAACCTCATAGGTCACCTCCCTCCTATGCTTATCCGCTTGTTGTTTCAAACGATTCTGGGGGTCTCCTCCCATACAAAGCTTCAAATGGTGACATTTGAATGGAGGAGTGATAGTTGGTGTTGTACCAATATTCAGCCCAGGGTAGCCACTTAACCCACTGCTTGGGTTTGTTTCCGGTCAAACACCTCAAATAGGTCTCAACACACCTATTGACTACTTCCGTCTGCGGATGGTAGGCAGAGCTATATTTCAACTTGGAACCTGCAGCTGCAAACAGCTCGGACCAGAATACACTCGTGAAAACTCGATCTCTGTCAGACACAATAGAGCTTGGGAACCCGTGTAGCTTCACCATCTCTTTCATAAACACCAAAGCCACATCCTTGGCATTGTACGGATGAGCCAGGGCTATGAAATGAGCGTATTTGGTGAGTCGATCGACCACCGCCAGAATAGTATCCATCCCTGTTGACCTGGGTAAGCCCCCAATGAAGTCCATAGATATATCACTCCAAACCTGAGTCGGTATCGGAAGTGGTTGGAGCAATCCCCCCGGAGTCAAGGCCTGATACTTGTTCTGTTGGCATATAGCACAGGCCTGAACGTACTGCCGAATTCTCTTCCTCATCCCCTCCCAATACACCACACTTGCTATTCTCTTGTAAGTTCGTAGGATTCCTGTGTGCTCCCCCCCGTAGCTGAGTCATGGAACTCCTCGAGAATCTTTCCGACCCGCGGAGAGTCCTTGGGAAGCACCAAGCGGCCGTGATAGTACATTCGTCCATTCCTCAAAGTATATCCCACATGAGTGTTCACCTTCGCAACTAGGTCTTGCACAATAAGTTTCAACCGCCCATCAGCTTGTACCTCTTCCTCTAGACCGTCCCACTCTTGGCATTGCACCATAGAGATGGCACTGTAATTGTGCTGCCTTGACAAGGCGTCAGCTGCTTTATTCTCGATTCCCGGCTTGTATTTGATCTCAAAATCAAAGCCCAGAAGTTTAGTTATCCACTTCTGTTGCTCCTCCCCCATCACCCTCTGCTCCGTCAGGAACCTCAAACTCCTCTGGTCAGTATGTACCACAAAGTGCCTTCCTAGAAGGTAGTGTTGCCATTTCTGAACTGCTATCACAATTGCCATCAACTCCCTCTCATACACAGACTTGTTCTGAGCTCTATTGGATAAGGTTTGGCTCATGTATGCCACAGGCCCCCCCTCCTGCATCAGAACTTCCCCCAACCCTTTCCCAGATGCATCAGTCTTCACAATGAACTCCTTAGAGAAATCAGGCACGGCAAGAACTGGTAGTGTTGTCATGGCTACCTTCAGTTTCTCAAAAGCTAACTGAGCACTCTCATCCCAACGGAAACTGCCCTTCTTGAGTTATTGTGTAAGAGGCCACGCAATTTTCCCATAGTCCTTCACAAACCTTCTATAATACCCAGTCAACCCAAGGAAACCTCTAAGGCTCTTCACATCCCTTGGGATAGGCCAACTTACCATAGCTTCAACCTTGGAGGGGTAGGCTGCCACCCCCTCTCCTGAAATGACGTGACCGAGGTATTCGATCTGGCTCTGGGCAAAAGTGCATTTCTTCTGGTTTGCAACCAACTGATTCTTTCTCAGAATATCCAACACACTCTTCAAGTGTTCCATGTGGCAATCCAAATCCTTACTATAGACCAGGATGTCATCAAAAAACACCAACACATACTTTCTCAAGATCGATTTCAAAATACGGTTCATCAAAGCTTGGAAAGTAGGGAGCGTTAGTCAACCCGAAAGGCATCACCAGGTATTCATAATGTCCCTCATGGGTTCTAAAAGCAGTCTTGTGAATGTCTTCGCTCCTCGTTCTAATCTGATGATACCCAGACTTCAAGTCAAGTTTAGAGAATATCACTGCGTTGCAAATTTCATCTAATAACTCATCAATGATAGGTATGGGAAACTTATCAGGCATAGTGTACTTGTTCAGGACCCTATAGTCAATGCAAAATCTCCATCGACCGTCCTTTTTCTTAACCAACAACACAGGGCTAGAGAAAGGACTGACACTAGGTCGAATGATACTGGCGGACAACATTTCATTAACAAATTTTTCTATCTCATCCTTTTGATAATGGGGATACCTGTATGGCCGGATGTTGGGAGCTGGCGCTCCAGGCTTGAGCACGATGGCATGGTCCTGTTCTCTCGCAGGAGGTAATCCTGTGGGTGCTTGGAACACATCTGAGAAAGCTTCCAGTACTTCCTTTAACTCGGGCAGTAGCTGCAATTCAGCCCCCTCACTCTGCATTTCCCAATATTGGAGTAGGTACCTCTCCTCTTCACTTAGTAGGGCCTTCCGCATGGATTTGAGTGAGACTTGTTTACTCAGTGACCGTTCCCCTCTAATCTTGAATTTCTGTCCTCCCCCTTCCCACTTGATGAACATATCCTGGAAATTAGCCTTGATGTCACCCAAGCTAGCCAACCAATCCATACCAAGCACTAATTCAGTCCCTGCCAGGGTCATTAAATAGAATTTCTGAGTAAAATTGATCCCCGGCACTTGCACCTTGAGTCCCCTGCAAACCCCCTTGTGTGTGACCTTCTCTCCATTCCCCACCTCAACAGTATACTCAGGAGTGTCTTCTAAAGCCAATTTCAACTCCTTTACTAACTTGTAGGATATCAAATTACTAAAGGCTCCACAATCAATCAATATCAACACATTTCTCCCATTAATGATCTCCCACACCTTGAAGGATTGATTTGAGGTCAAGCCCTATTTGCTCTTGAGTGAGAGCAATAGAGTCTTTAGCTCCCCTTTCAACTCCCCTATCTCCTCCTCGACCCCCCTTCCTCTCCATCTCCCTCGCTCTCTTCATCATCAATCAATTCCACCCTAAAGTGTTTCATCTTACAAATGTGATCCTTGCCCCACCTTTCCCCACATTTGAAACACAGCCCCTTTCTACTAAGGTCCCTCAGCTCCTCCTGAGTGAGTTTCCTCCCCACCCACTGTTTCTTCTCCCCCTTGATTCTTCAATTCTTGCGAGTTGCTGCCACTACCTCCCCCAAACTCAAACTTGGGTTTGGTGATAACAGTCCTATGCTTCCCCGGGTCACTCCCCGAACTCCACCCCCATTTCTCGACTTAGTCCCTTCACCCCTCCTCCCTCCTTCCACTCGCAACGCCTTGTTCCTCTCCTCTATGAGTAACGACCGATCCATCAAAGCATTCAATCCCCTTGTGCTATGGAGTTTCAACTCGGTTTGTATCTCCCCACGTAAACCATTGAGAAAAATGCTTTCCAACATGCCCCTATCACGCCTCTTCAATGAAGCCATTAACATTTCAAACTGCTCACGGTATTCCATCACTGTCCCTGCTTGTTTAACACTTAGGATTGGTCCCAAAGGGTTGCTGACCAGACTAGGCTGAAAACGCCGTATGACGGCCTGTTTAAATTCTTCCCACGTTGGCTCTGGGTGTTGTTCTTCCCACCATTGAAACCAATTTAGGGCCCTCCCATCCAAAGCAATCATTACTGCCTCCAGCATCTCTTCTTCTTCAACCCCATTAATTTTAAAGTACCGTTCCACCTTGACGAGCCACCCATAAGCTTCGCCTCCTTCAAAAACGGGAATCTCAAGTTTCCGCCCCCGGTGCCGGTGTCTCGCACGCGGGCTGGTTCCCCCGGATGTCACAGAATCGGTGGACGAGCCGCCTTCGCCGTTGGCGTTCTTCCATGGCGGTCTTCTTCACCATCATTCAAGCTCCGTGGGACAAGAGCTTTGATACCAATGATAGAGAAACACAACAATAGTAGAAGAAACAATCAAGGAAGTAGCGTATTATGGGTAAAAAAGGCAATTGCCAACACAAAGTATGAGAAGTAGGAACGAAAAAGAAATAATAGGGGGCGCCTCCCACGAGACAAAAACCCCAAACCCTAGCCTAAGCCTTGGCCAAAACAAAACCTACCCTATTCTTCAAAAATCACTTCTTTTATACTAATTAGGGTTAATTACTACTAATTAGGGTTAATTACTCTTTTTCCCCTCCTAACAAAAACATTGCCAAACTTCCCCTTTTTGGGCGCCTCCTGCGCTTGCGCATTCGCATCATTATCCCCCACCAAACATCTGTTGACAACTTCTGTTTGTCTATCACTTTGAGCTTTGTCTCTGCAAACTTGAATAATTCCCTCAAAAATTGGCTCAAGAAGATGGTATCCCTGTCAGGGACTATGGACTGGGGAAACGATGGAGTTTCACCACTCCTCCACAAAAACATCAGCCACCTCCATTGCATTGAAAGGACGCCCTAGTAACAGGAAATGGGCATACTTTGTAAGTCTGTCAACCACTACTAGGACAGTGTCTTTTCCCCTACACGAAGCAAACCACCTATGAAGTCCATTGACACCTCAGACCAAACTACCCTGGGAATGGCCAAGGGTTGTAGGAGCCCAGCTGGAGATAATGTTTCTATCTTGCTCTGTTGGCAGGGTTGACAATGAGCAATGAAGTCCTTAATGTCCCCTTTCATACTTTCCCAGTAGTGGAGAGTGGCCCCCTTGTAATGAAGAGCGAAATTCTAATAAAATGGTGGGGATCTTTGAAAATTTTTTGGGCAAAACCGGGCTCCCTTTTCTGAAATACAATCCCTTATTAACTGAGAGCTTAGGGAACTTGTTGGGGTTGACCGTGACTTGCTGTATTTTTCTTATGATTTCTGGGTCAGTGGCTATCTCCTTCTCCCAATCCTCCCACTCCTGTAGGTTGACCTTTGAGAGTGAGGCATACATCATTTGCCTAGAGAGGGCATCAGCTACCTTGGTAGAACTCCCTGGTTTGTACTGAATTTCGAAGTAAAAACCCAAAAATTTGGAGGCCCATTTGAATTGTTCAGCTCCCAAATGGGTTTGATCTGTCAAAAACTGTAAACTCTTTTGATTTGACCTGATGATAAAGTGTTTCCCCAATAGGTAATGTCTCCAGAATCTGCTGCATAACAGAATGCTAGCAGCACCCTGAGTAGTGCGCCCAGCTCAGCGCCCGTTTCTCTCTCTCATGTGCCCACATGAGAGTTAGCGCCCACACCTTTTTGTGAAGGAATCAAGGGAATATTCTTGCTTGAATATTTCTTTTTCACCTCACCAAGAGTTGGGAAAGGTTTTCAACTAGTATTAAAAGAAAATGTAGGAAATTGAATCAAAGAGTGGAGAATTGTATTGATAATTCTGGTTTTCAGTTCCAGCAAACTGTATTGAAAGCAGTTCGAGAGTTCTTGTCTTCTCTCCACAATTACAATGAATTTTTCTCGATCCTAGTTACATTCTGCCACTAACTTTATATAGGCTATTCCTCCAACAGAAATGCCTAACTAACTGCCTAGCTAAAACAGAATATTCTCCTAACTGAAGAACTGCCTAACAGTTATTTATTTCTTCTACATAAAATACACTTTCTTAACACAAGGTCTCCTATCAAGCTGCTGACCCTACTTTCTGAATTTAATAGTTGTGATTGTATAGTCTTGTAATTCCAAGGGACGGTGTCCAAACCCCCCTATGGACAGTTTGTATGGCCTAAATGCCTCTCCCTCCCCTCCCCACCCCCGTCTGAAAAAACTTAACCTATTCTCTCTTTTTAGGTTTTTATCTTGCAGGACAAATAATATGGTCATTTATGCTAATTTAAAATTTTAACTTGATTTCTTATGATTTTGTTAATTTATCACCTTACATATTATGTAATTGTAATATTAAAAAACATTTTTTTAATTATCATGGACTATATCAAGATTTAATTGTGGTCGAACTAATGAATCATGAATTAATGGGTTTTACAACAATATTGACCAATCTGAATTTTAAAACACTGCTTTTTATAAAAGCCACTTCTTGTGTTATACATCGGCAATCATGCTATTTGTGCGATTCATTCCTTTTAATACCTGATTATTTTTCCTGTTTTGTTGTGACAGTCAATTGGTTCTCTACAAAAGAAATATTCAATTGGATCTTTCGAATTGCTGAGTAAGACAGCTCCTATTCAAGCCTTCTCTCTTATTATTCTTGGTCCGTTTGTTGATTACTATCTTAGTGGCAAGTTGATAACAAACTATACGATGTCTTCTGGTGCCATTGTAAGTCATCATCGTTTTGTGTTGAACCTAGATTTTTTCGATTTGTATTTATCGCTAATTATGCAGTGTTGGATGGCTTATTTAGTGTATTTGTAAATCTCTGCAGTTATTCATTCTTCTTTCATGCACCCTAGCTGTATTTTGCAATTTAAGCCAGTACCTCTGCATTGGGCGCTTTTCAGCAACTTCCTTCCAGGTTTTAGGCCACATGAAAACATTATGTGTTCTGACTTTGGGGTGGCTGCTATTTGATTCAGAGCTAACTTTCAAGAATATCATGGGAATGATTCTCGCAGTTGTTGGCATGGTCGTATATAGTTGGGCTGTGGAGGTTGAAAAGCAATTAAATGCCAAAACTCTTCCTCATGCAAAAAACAGCCTAACAGAAGAAGAAATTAGACTATTGAGGGATGCAGTAGAAAGTAGTCCGTTGAAGGATGTTGAACTTGCTGCGGCTAAAGGTTAGATTGACTCGCTCGCAGTCATGGATGTAAAATTTGATGGCAAAGGACGGTCTCAATTTTAATGTGTATTACCTCAATTTGATTTGTTCTTTTTATCTAGTTTACTTGCAGTGAAACTTGGTGTCTATCTGCATACTGATCCATTTAGGAAATGTTTCTTTATTTTGAATTTGATTATTTTTTCTTTTGTTTTGCCGAGGTTATGTTTATTTGTTTTGTCCGTAGATGATTGCTAAATGAACTATGAGGATCGAGGTGTAAAATGGGTAAGCTGATGAAACTAAAGGCAGTATCAATATTCAATACTTTCCCATAATTTTTCCCCTTTTCCTTTTGATTTATCTTTATATAAATTTAGACGCTCTATATTTGATTTATTTTTTAGTTCGAACGAAGTACTCTATCTTTTAAATGCCTGTAATGTGGATTCAGGTCAGCTTCATTCACCATCCATGGAAACACGAATCCTAAATCTGAGCTCACATATTTCAACTAAAACAACTGAGCTCACACACCTCCCGTAGTGTGCTGCCGTGTTTGATTTTGGAATATTAGATATTTTTTTTCATCATTTTGGCGTAAGCTTTTACTTAGCACAATGAAATAAATGCAGAGATTGTAGTATAATCCTGTTTGGTTTATTTTCTTAGACAATAAATAGAATTGAAATGTGTTTTTTTTTGCCTAATTTGATCTCAACCGAAAAATTACCTAACCGCCGCCACTAGGCTGGCAATAAACCGAACCAACTCGGACAAAGTTCGAAACTCGATTCGATAAATAACTTGTTGAACTCGGTTCATGAACCAAATGAGTTAAACTTGAACTGAAAATTGAGCTCATTAAATAAATGAACTAAGCTTGAGTCGAGCTATGATTCGAGCCAATTCTTATCGAGTCGAGCATAGCTGAACCAAGTTTGACTCAGCTCGACTCATTTCCAACCCTAGCTGCCACATGTTAAACAATAAGAATTAGCAAATATAAATACTACCTCCCAACATGGATTGGCCAAAAAAACATAGATTGGTCTCAGCGGTAACTTGGTTCGGATCCCACCTCAAGGTCTCAAGTTCGAGTATTGGGTGTGGCGAAAATTCTGCAGAAAAGCGGAGTACACGTGGCCAGTCAGGTTCTTCAGTGTAGATTAGTCAGCGACAAAGTCGATGGAAACTGCGCACCAATAACATAATAACCAAAAAATATGAATACTACCTACCTTTGGTCCTATTATAAGACATTTTTTGATGCATTTGTCTTAATCATACAAAAAAAGAAGCTAATTTCAAGGTACTCACATTTTCACTACGGGGGGATGTGTGTAATACCCCCAATTTTCGCTAATTATATTATTTGGCGTAAATTATTATTTTAGCGATTTATTTAAATTGAAAGTGACTTACTTGATTGGTCAATTAATTTAATTGTGTGCAAATTGAGTTAATTGCATCATATTTAGTTAGTTAGAGCTGGTGGGAGTCATTAGGAATAAAATTTTTAAGTGAAGGGTGGCTTAGTCTTTTACCATGTACATATATATATGCACCCCATCCAGCTGAGTGTTAGAGAGCAACAACAACACCCTTCATTCCCTCTTTCCAAAGATCAAAAATCAGCAAGGTTGAGAGGGAGAGGAGAGCGTGAGGTAGGAGAAGAAGAGGGGAGGGTTCCTCAGAAATTCCATGCATGTCCTGTTCCTCACCACCCTCCTTCATCATTTCACTTCCTCTTCCCATTGATACTAGTTTTGCAAGCTGAAACCCATCCATCTCCAATTCACCATTGATGGACCTCAAGCTCAAAATGGAAGTGAAGAGTGTTGCATGTGAGGTTTGAGCTTCACACTTTGATCTAGAAACCATAATAAGCATTAGGGAGATCATTTGATAGCTAGATTCGAAGTGGGGAGAAGCTAGGTTCAACCAGCCTTCCTTACAACTTTGGAGCGATTCCGGAGGAAGTTCGTGGGTTGGTGTTGTGATCGAGTCCGAGGAGAGTTCGTGGTTCTCGGGAACGGTCGAATCATTAAAGTCTCGGGAAATAGGTGAGTTTTATACTCACTAGGATGTTATGGTCATGTGTGTGAAGTTCTTATATTGAACCTCGCGTTTTATGAAAAACCGGTGTCGAAACCGTTTTGTGAAAATGTCGCTTGAATGATTGAAATGCATGATTGGTTGATTGAGACTTTAATTGTTGTTGTGATTGAGTGATTGATATATGAATGGTTTGGCTGGATGATACTCTGTTCTTAGAGGTTGATAAGTTAGGTATCGATCGGAAAGGAATTGGACACGAAACGGAGTCAAAGACAGCACGAAATGGCCATTTTACAGGACTGTGTATCAGGCACGGATCGTGTGCCCTGGCACACGGATCGTGCGGATCCTTCTGGTGCTTCCTGGAAAATTTCCGTTTCGCGCACGGGTCGTGCGCCATTAAGCACGGGTCGTGCGTATCTGTCTGACCCAGATTTTTGAAGTGTGTCCAAACGCTTCCCAATTGATTCCAAACCTATCCTAATCCCTTCCCGATGTTATGAAATGACAAAATAACCGTAATTCGTTGGAATTGCTTAAGTTTAAATGATAATAACCTCATGTCAAGATGGAATGATTATTGACGGCCCAATGCGGGTATACTGTTTGTGACGGCCCAATGCGGGTATACGGAACGTGTTATGGAATTGATTGTCATTCTATGATTGTGATTGATATATTATGCGACGGATTATGACTAAGTTAAATTATCATAATGTTGAGTATGGGCGATACATTATGATGTGGACTAGGTAATGGATAGTTATAATTAAGTTGACAACGTTAGTAATTCCGTGTGAGATCACCTAATGACAAGATTATGCTAGTAATAAGATTAGGTTAAGATTAAGATCATGTTAAGTATATACTCACTGTTATGTTCACAGATCATTGTTCACAGATCATTGTTCAAGGTATATTAAAATATATACATCAAGTTAGGGTGACGACCCTATTTCAGTTTAGTGTGCTAGGGGAGGGGAAGTCATGAGCCCTATGAACCTAGGCCCCTTGAAGTTTTCCCACTAGTGATTAGTGGATTGGGTTCACCGGAAGCTTATTTTGCCAAGTGACCGGTGACATGCTAATAATCATGGTTAGGCTCAGTGATTGAGCAAAGTTCATTGTTAGGCTCAGTGATTGAGCAAAGTTCATTGTTAGG
This sequence comes from Astragalus membranaceus, assembly GCA_039519185.1. Classification (NCBI taxonomy): domain Eukaryota; kingdom Viridiplantae; phylum Streptophyta; class Magnoliopsida; order Fabales; family Fabaceae; genus Astragalus; species Astragalus membranaceus. The sequence continues at coordinate 190,792,026 of CM076847.1, forward strand.
CTCAGTGATTGAGCATAGTTCAGCCACATAGTCAACTTTGAGGACTATGAGTTTTAGATAATGAACCAAGCATAATTGAACCGAGAGGATTAGTAAGGGGTCTCGATAGAACTCACTGAGACAAGTTGTCTCACCCAATCCATGTTGTTGTTTTTCAGAATTGCAGGCTAAGTTGAAGATGATGAGGCACGGCTATGGAGACGCTTGAGGAGCTGCCGCTATCTTTATTTCATTATGTCTTGTTATTCAGTTTCATTTGTATTTCGGTATTGTTATTCAGTTTCTTAGATGTACGATGGTACGACTTATGTTATTAAGTTGTAAATCGCTTCCGCATACTTTCTATTTTGGTACTGAACACTAGTTGAGTGGTGTAAGAACGCTTTATGTATCCTTCATGTTAAGTTATGCAACGCGCTTGATGGTTTTTAGCATCGAGTATTAGTATGTGTTCAGTATTTAAAACAGGAGGTACTCTGATGTATGCCAGTAGTGCATTTCGGTAACTTCTACAAGTTAGAAATTAACGGGGTGTTACAATGTGCTTTTGTGCGTATGTGCATTTGTGCGTGTGTGTGTGTGTGTGCATGCATGGGGGGCATGTGTGTGTGTGTGTGTGTGAGAGAGAGAGAGAGAGATAGCAGGATAGAGAGTGAGAGAAGGTAGGATTATTTATAATAATTCGGTAATAGATGAAGTTTTAGGTGTAATAGGCGTTTGGTTAGGGGAATGTCATCTTTGGTAGGATTTTTCTTATTCACGGTTTTCACGTAGGGTTTCTCATCCCATGATTTCACGTTGATTTTGTCTTTGGCCTTTCACGGTTGCTCTTTCCTTTCTCCCTCCCCTCATCATGCTGATCGTACATCCTTGAGTTCATCCTTTATTGTGCAAAAGAAAACTAGTGCTAAAGCTCTCCAAAACTCGTGTGTGATTCCAACAAGTCAATTACCTAAGTCATGCATCAAAGGAAATACGATGCTCATAAATATTTCTGAATCTGAATACCAATCAGACTTGCAGGATTGTAAAAACGTCTTGCATGGAAGATTAACCTTGAGTTCATCCTTTATCGTGCAAAAGAAAACTAGTGCTAAAGCTCTCCAAAACTCGTGTGTGATTCCAACAAGTCAATTACCTAAGTCATGCATCAAAGGAAATACGATGCTCATAAATATTTATGAATCTGAATACCAATCAAACTTGCTGGATTGTAAAAACGTCTTGCATGGAAGATTAACTTTGTCTAAAGGTATACTCCCATTAAGATTGCTTACTTGCGCGACAAGATATTAAAGAATGGAAAGCGATTGGATCATGGTACATGCTTTTCTTGGGAAATAGGTTATTATGAATTTAGTTTTTCTTCTCTTGAGGTGTTGAAAAGTCCCCACTCTATTGGTTCTTGGTTCTTAAATCGAGGTAATCTTCTTCTCTATACATGATCATGGAATTTTGATCCCAATGTTGTTTGTCATTCAAATGTTCAATGTTGAGTGTGTCTCAATGGTTTAGTTCGTGAGTACTAGCGACCTAAAACTCTCTTTGAGGTCGGTGGTGCCCTTGGGGTACCCATCGCACGTGACGATTCAATCATGAAGAGGACTTTCGGTCAATTTGCGAGAATCTTGATTGATATAGGTCTTATAGCAGGACTGGAAATTTTCCTATCTTAATATTGATGAGTACATAATGAAAATTTTTGAGCTACAAACTAGAAATGCGGAGAGATCCACACACTCATCCTAAATCTACTTGCATTTGCATTGAAATGAATCTCAAGGAAAAAAAGGGATTGTTTTAACCACCCCTACCCTTCCCTACTCTTTCACACGACTGAACTGATCCACAACAAGGCGAGGATTAAATGGCCACCACACATGTCTAGTCCACACACTATAACAAACAATTAACTATCAAATATATTTTGAGTGATGCTGGGTTTTTGGTGTCCAAAATGGCACTCTCAGCTTGCGGTGTTACCTTTTAACTTCTGAGTGAATGGCACTGCCACAGAAAACTGCACTTACCCACCATTATTCACCGACACATGCACTCTTCTTAGAGTGTTTTTATTTCAGTAGCCATCCTTATCACCGCTCAACCTTCTTCACCGACGGAAAACCCATATGAGTGTTTTGTAACACTTGAAAAGTCTCGATCTTGTCGTTCACCACCAAAGATAAACGAAGATGGCTCTTCTGCCATCGTTAGAGAAAATGGCAATGATGCATTAACATCATCGTGGGTTGGATTGGTCTTAGACTAGTGTTTTAAAACCCGGCTCGAGTCGACTGGTCAAACTGGTCTGACCAGGAACCAGAGGTGCCATCAGTTCGAGACGGTCATTTGATCGATCACACCACTAAATTGATTAAACATGTATCTGACAGTGTTGTCGTCAAACTCTTATGTCCTAGCCGTGGGATCGGTCAAGGGTTTGGACAGTCTTTGATTCCTCTGTTCTTCAAGCAATTGCGTTGAGGAAGGAACTCTGTTCCTCAACTGTGGGTTTCCTAACTCCTCCAAAGAGTGTTAGGTTGGGTAGAGGGGACGCGGGATTGGATTATCTACTGGCCTAATGCATGAAAGTAAAATAAATGCGATAAAGTAAGATAAATTGGGAGAAAAAATAGATTGTGTATTGATTGATGTGTGTCTTTACAAGTATTCTTCTATATATATATATATATATATATATATATATATATATATATATATACACATACACACACACACAGGCCCTCGTCGACCACTATGCGAGCCTACATTTGCCTACCGTTGGATCACTTGAAGATCAACACCTAATCTTGCTCTTGAGCCCTAAGAAATTGGAGCCATAACCCACGATCTCACTAGCACGGTTAGTGGGATGAAACCTCATCGCTCCACTCCTCAAGGCTGCTTCTCTTCGCTTGATCTTCAACCACTCCCACGTTCTGTCCACGTGCCTCTTTTTCTTGCCTTCCAAGCAAATCTTCCTTACCTTGGCCATATAGTTCCTCGGCTGATACTCAACCCTCGGCCTACAGCCATCGTACTTAGGCAACCGAGCCATTGTGGCTGTGGCACTCTATAGGTTAAGACTTGCTCTGCCTCAGCCTCATTGATAACTCATATTTATATGAGTTATTTATGCTCTTATCACTTAAATCAACACAATTTCTCAAGTAATATTCCTGCTTTATTAAGAAAATATTAGTTATTTAGATGAAAGAAGGGTTAGGAGATAATTTGTTATCATTTGACACATTTGGTGCCTTTGTGAGTATTTTAATGCCTTTGTTTAGTGTTACAGCGTTAAGCGCTATAGCGCTATATGACGGTGGGCCAGCTGGAGGTCAAAAAGAAAAGTTACATTTTGGAGTCTCACTCTTTATGTCAAATCAGAGCCTCATTTCTCTGTGCCTAGTGTAACTCCCCAAATATTTAATTAATTTATTCAATAATTAAGTGTGAGAATTGTTGAAGCTGGAAATTATTAGTATAGTTGCTACGTTGACTTTTATTTAATTAATAGGTTAATTAAGTGTGGAAAATAATATTAGAGTAATAATAATATATTATTTTATGTGGGCTTATGTTTATGTTAGAATTAGTAATATAAGGGGGTGTGAAGAGTGGCCCATGAGACTAATCAGAAAAATAAAGAGAAGTATAAGTAAGTAAGAATTAGAATTAAGTTAGGTTGTCATAAGCTGAAAGAAAAATAAGGATTAGAGAAAACCTAGAAGCAAGGAGAGAAGGGGGCTGCGCAACTTGGTGAGAAATAGAGAGGGGGCTGCGCATTCTTTCATCCAAGAAGGGAGGTGACTGCGAAATCTTCAAAACCCAGGTAAGGGTGGGGTTCTAACTCTATAATAGGGTACATGAAGGGCTTTATGTGGGAAAATAAGGGATCCTATGTGTTTGTTTAATCCTTGAAATCTATTGTTGTTGTTTGAAAACTATTGTTGATGTTTGAAAACTAATTGTCAATGTTTGAATATATCTGTTGATGATTGAAATCAATTTAGGGGTTTTTGAACACAATGATGCACAAAATTTGGGTCACTGGGCGCCGTATGTGGCTGCCCTGTTGTTTCCTGGGCGCGAAGGGCGCCATGGGCGCAAAGGGCGCCGTTTCCTGTCGTTTCCTGGGCGCCATGGGCGCCATGTGTTGCTGCCTGTTGCTTGTTGTCTGTTGGTTGCCAGGCGCACTGGGCGCCATGTGTTGCTGCATGTTGCATGTTGTCTGTTGGTTGCCAGGCGCACTGGGCGCCATGTGTTGCTGCCTGTGGCTTGTTGTCTGTTGGTTGCCAGGCGCACTGGGCGCCATGGGCGCCATGTGTTGCTGCCTGTTGCTTGTTGTCTGTTGGTTGCCAGGTGCACTGGGCGCCATGGGCGCCATGTGTTGCTGCCTGTTGCTTGTTGGCTGTTGGTTGCTGGGCGCATTGGGCACCATGGGCGCCATGTGTGGCTGCCCTGTTCGTTTGCTGGGCGCACTGGGCGCCATGGGCGCCATGTGTGGCTGCCTCGTTCGTTTGCTGGGCGCACTGGGCGCCATGGGCGCCATGTGTGGCTGCCTCGTTCGTTTGCTAGGCGCATTGGGCGCCGTCTTGTGGGTTGTTGGGCGCCGTCTTGTGGGTTGTTGGGCGCTTTAGGCCACAGTTGACCAATTGTTGGTTAAGTCGTTAATTTGTTAATCGTTAACTTGTTGGGTTGGTAACCGTTGGTTGAGTTGTTAAATTGTTAACTTGTTAAGTTGCTAAATTGTTGGCTCAGTTGTTGATTTGTTGATGATGTTGCACCTAGTTGTGATCACCATTGTGTGAAGTTGGCGACGTGTATCTGGTTGAATTGCCTCTATTTATTGGCAAGATATTATGTTGTAGGCCTATGGCCAATGTTGAATTCTGTTGTTGTTGTTGTGTGTTGCTATGTAGTCATTGTTGATTGTTTGTGCATTCACACCGCGTCGCATACATAGCATTTTCATGTTGGAGCTATGCTCAAAACACGATGACCTGGACTGGCAAAGTGACGTGAAGGCTTATGCCTTGTTGATGCCTCTATTTACTGGTAGATTTTTACGACGACGACGGGAGTTCTGCTCCAATGGTACCACATGCATGTGCATAGTATTGAGTCACATTCATATTGCATACTTGAGTGGCTATGTTGATGACTTGTGATTGATTGAAGTTGTTGATGACGGTGAAGTGGCGAACTTGTGTCTTCTGATTCTAATGTACTGTTTTTCATATGTTCTATTATATGGTTCGATATCTCACCCTTTCTGTTTGAATGTTACCCTCCTGTTGGTAACGTGCAGGTAATCACGAATGAAAGCTGCTTACCTTCGTTAGATCGAGTCGGTGTCGTCGCTTTGATACGTAACACTCGGGGGGATGAACACTTGTTTTCCTTATTTGCTATGTTATTTTTATTGTTGAAACTAAAAGTTGTTACTATTAAGAGTTTTGCTAAATCTGAGCTGTCTTAAGTTGGTTAAAGATGCCACGATTATTTTGAATTGACTTTTGTTATGAATCCGCTGCGTAGTATTGAAAGTTGACTTGTTTTAAAGACTAAAAGGATTTGTTCATTGGTTCATCCAAGTTAGCGTGTTATGTATCTGATTTCACAGGCGAATTGATTATGTTGTTTTGTTTTTAGTTGAAAGTGTAGCGCTCCATTTATTTGCTGGAAATTTTTATAACTCTGATTTTCGTATTATTTTACCGGGTAGAAATGGGGTGTTACACCTAGGACTGACGCAGCTGGCAACCATTGGCTAGCATGGACACTTGTCCACTTGTTGTTGGAAGATCACTTTTGGTTGGTGGGGAATGTCTTGTCTACTTTTTGGAAAGCTACTTTATGGGTAATAAACAAATATATCTCACTTCTTCTCCTCACTACACACACATTCGAAGGAAGGGAGAGTTTTTGGGAGAAAAACTTGACACCATTTTTCCTCCATTAATCCTCCACTTCAAGCTTTCATTTTTCAAGAGAAGATCATCATTTCCTACGCTGTGAAGCTGTGCTATAGCGTCATCTATCCGTCTCATGAGAAGGAGTCCACGTAGTGTATCTTTTGCAACCATGTCTCCTCTTTGCATTTTCGGTAATATGAACATTTTGGTTTGTATAGTGTTGATGATGCTCACCATGAGCTAAACACTTAGTAGTTGGATTGCTTGGAACTTTGTATTGAATTTTTAGTATTGTTAATATAATATTGTGATGTTTGCGTTTCAATCTTTGTGCTTTAATGCTTTCAAACTCGTTTTGGGATTGACCAATGAAATGGGTACATTCGTAGGTACAGACATGGTCTACGATTCAAACTCAAAGGTTGATACGAATGAAAGGTTGTTTAAAGACATTTAAACAACTTTTGCTTAACTCTAGACATAGGGGAGCAATAGTTCATAAGGTGAACACTGTGGGTTCTTTATTATACAGGGGTGGACTTATTTAGAACTTAGAAATAAGAGTCTTGTAACAAAACTCTGGCGTCAGTGACCGAAAGGCACAACATCATATGCTACAGGACTTAGCGCTATAGCGTCCAATGTTATAGCACCTTACTTAAAAGGATTTACTTAGGGAAAAGTAATCCAACTCATTTTATCAAACTCTTGAACTTTCTTACTATTTTCCTACAACATCTTTACTATTTTTATGCCCATAAACTTTCTGTTACTATTTTGTTTGTTTCACTAGTGTGTTAACTATTTAAACTTTAAAATTAACATTAATCCCTGTGGGTACGATCTCTACTTTATCATTATATTACTTGTTGCGATTGTGTACACTTGTACAACTACTTTTCGCACAACACTCGATCCATTGTTCCTCGAGCTCAACCCCTTCCTCGGGGTGTTCACATTGTTTTTGTCTCGAGTCTCATCCATTGGGGCTAAATCTTCAGCAAATACCCTTTTAGAAATTGTCAGGTGGCTTACCTCGGTGCCCTGGTATTCTCTTAACCCTGACTTTCAGCCCTCGGCCCACGACTTTATTTATTTTGGGTATTAACAATTTCCTCCCTTTTTGTGCTGTCGTATGGCCGCGGGGACGTGACTGATGGTACAAAAACCCTTGATATGGCTTGATGCGATGGTTGAAACGATTACCTATCACTTCGTGACACTTGGCGGTACACGAATTGATATGGCGGCGCAACGGTTCCCAAGGTCGCGCCAGTTATCTCCCCCAAAGCTATAACTAGCCCTCATAATTATTACACACTGTTGCTTGCATTTCGAAACATTTTCAAAGTTCCACCACGCCGCCTCTCTCACGAACAAGCCCTTTTCTCCTTCGTCACAACCGTCTCTCTTTCATCATGTCTTCGAATTCTGACTCCCAGAACCAGGCTTACAGTTACGGTGGTAATACCAGCCAGGAGCATTCCTCTTCTTCTGACTCGTCGTCGTCGAGCCCTCCCCTTGGCGTTACTGAAGACGACCTTGTTGTTGCCGTTCCTAGTGGAGTCACAGTGCAACCTTCAAAAAGATCTTTAAAGCCTCGGCACAGCCCGACCTTCCAATCACTCAAGATTGGTTTACTGTTGATGCCAGAGTGTCAGAAACCAGAGGTTGGGAGAAACCTACCAACGACTACCACGTCTGGTTTGACAGGATTCACCCTGTCAAGAAAGATACGTGGAGGGACTGGGGCTTACGTGACATGATCGCCCTTAGGCTTTTGGTCTTCTGATTTCAATGCCTTTATCTTCCCATGGGGTATGGTGACCCCCACGGTTCTTGACGTGACTTCCATCACTGGTTTGCCTTCCTTTGGTGCCACTGTTCATCCTTCCCGGCTACCAAAGAAGACCAACTTGAGTCATACTCACGCCGGAGGCGTCTACTCCAAGTTCCTCATCAAGAATTCAAGAACCGAAGCAGAGATCACTGATACCGAGCATACAACCTTATGTATTTCTTCTTCAAGTTCTTCTATGGTACCGCCTCTGCAGGTATTGTCCAAGAACTTCAGCCATTCGTTGCTTTGGTGACCAGTGTTACTGTCAACGCGTGGTCCCCTTACTTCCTCGGCGGACTCTAGAGAGGCATCCAAATCATGCTTGATCAGATCAAGGAGTACGACCTAGTGACCAAGATTCAAGGTCCATATGGTTCCTCCAGTTGTGGGTCACCCTCTACTTCCCTCACATTCTATCCTCGAGGCTTACTATCCCAAAATCTCCAACCAGCAGAGTTTTAGGTCCTCAACTTTCAAAAACCCTCTGCCATAGACTGTCTTCGGCCAAGTTCATGGAGGCGCTCCTACGAATGGACTCGGCCGAAATGCCGTGGTGCCCTGTCTTGGAGAAGAAATTTGCTCCCTCCTGGATTTTTGCTCCTCAGAAATTTGCCCTGTCTTGGAGAAGAAATTTGCTCCCTCCTAGACCTACTATCCTCGGTCGGCGACCATCCACTCGGTCTCAGCCAGCCATTGGTGAGTTTCTTTTCTTTCAGCACATTTTCTACCCACTTTCTAGGTCCGTCCCTTACTTGTCTTACCCCTTATAATCGCAGAACCCTCTGGTCACCGTGATGTTGACGAGGATGAAGACGGTCCCACCACCTTCCACAGGTCATCCCGTCATGTACCGGTTGAGACTCATTTGCTGCCAATAGCCAAGAACACTGCCGTGGTGGCAGAAGAAACTCCTCGTCCTTCCAAGAAACCTAAGGTATGACATTCCCCTTGTTCTTCTCCCTTATTGTTCGCGTTTCGCTCTTCTTACCTTTGTTTCTTACAGCAGGTGGCTACCCCCGCAGCTTTGGATGAGCTTTCTACCCATGTTCCAAACTCTCCAATACCAATAAGTTCGCCTCAAATTCCCCCTCTTCAACCAGACCTCAATCAAGTGACCGAGGCAGAGGTGGCTCAGTACTTCGCTTCCCAAGATCTGTCCTAGATGATTCCTCCCTCGACGGATGAGCTGAGGAAGTTGGAGGCAGCTCTCCAGGGAGGTATAGTTACTTGTTATACCCTAATTTTGTCCGACTAATTGAAAATCAAATAAAAATGTATTTTTGTGAATATCTGATTCTAATTAATGTTTCTCTATTTGCAAAAATATATCGTTTGTCATACGAGGATTAGCTAGTTGTGCGTGTTATTCAAAAGCCGTTAGCAATTTAGCCTTGTTGTTTTTTTGTTTCATTTATTATTATTATCGGTTGAATAGTAGTTGTCAATAAAAAGAAAATATAGTCAAATAGTTAAGCTTGTTTAAATCTGTTTTTTTATTGTTCAAAATAATACAAAATTACATTTTTGTTTGTTACACATAAAAAAAATATATATATAAAGAAAAGTCAAACAAAAATATGTAGCCAGGCCTTGCTGCTGTTGCAGCAACAGTTTGAGCTTTGAGCTCAAACCCCCTTCTTCTTGTCTCTTTGTTTGATCTTCATTTTAGGCAAAAAATACCATAACTTGGCAGCAACTCTGTTCCTCTCTTGCTGTGTCTGTCTGGTCTCCTGGGAGTTTTGATTTTGTGCTCCACATACCACACCTACACCACACCAAGCACAAGTATAAATGCACACAGCTACAGTAACAGAAAAGAAAAGGAACAACACAGTATGAAAAACAGCCATATACGCACAGACACTGAGAGGGGCGAAAATCAATAAAAAAGAAGACAGTGAGGAACAGTGAAAAGAGGAGGGGACCGTACCATACTCCGGCCACCGTTTGTGGTGGCCGCCACCGCGCACCGCCACTGTCAGCCACCACCCTACTACTGTGAACCAACAACTTCAGACAACCACCTCCAAACCGTCAACAACCCAGAACACCACCACCTTACGTCCTCCCTCTTCTCCGCAAAGCCGCCACCTCACGGCCGTCCACCACCCCTTTCGTTCTCTCTTTCGGTCTCTCCCTCCCGTTCACTCTCCCTCTCACCGTCGTCCGCCTCTGAAAGCGACCCATAGCCGTTTTGTCCCCAGAACAAACCCATGCCGTCCTGACCATCTCACTCGCCGTCGCATCCTCCTCCTCTCGCAATCGCCGCCATCAAACCCCCCACCATCGCCTCCACCGTCAAGTCAACCCCCCACCATCGCCTCCACCGTCAAACCGAACCCCCCCACCACCGAAGCCTTCTCGCACCGTCGTTGGTACTCGCCGTGAACAGACAACCGTCCGCCGCTCCCGTTCGCGTCGCCGTTCTTCTCCCTCCTCGCTGGCGCCATCACCATGGCCCCCCTCCAGCGTCTCTCTCTCAATCTCGCTTCTCATCTCTCTCCCGTTAGTCTTTCCCCCCTTTTCTCTCCCTGAAGCTTCTCCTCAACCCCCCCTGTTTCCCGTTTTTTCCTAAAACTTTCTCTCTCTCTGGTGAAAAACTGCTGCGGCGCGCTGAGGGAGAGAGGGTGTAGTAATTAGGTCTAATTTTTTAGTTTGGCTTTATATAGTTAGGGTTGTGTTTAGTTTAATTTTATTTTAATATCAGATTATTATTCACACCCCCCTCCGTTTCGTTATACACCCCCATGCCAAGCCTTTTTGTTGCGCTGGCCAGTACACAAAAAAAACGAATTGGGCTCTGCTATTCGCACCCCTCTTTTAAAAATACAGTTTCCTGCCACTTGCACCCCCCATTTTACTATTTCACCCCCTGTTTCTCTTTTTAAATTTTATTTCTTTTCCCTAAATAAACTTATTTCTTTCACAAACCCATTTTTTCCCGAATAACGAATAAATGTTTTTCCTAAACATAGACATGGTTCGTTACTAATGGTCACCCTGAGCTTAGCTCGTTTGACCGTTAATAACAGCTTTAGTTTTCAAACGAGCTATGAGCGACGACCACTCTGAGTTTTACTTGTTTGGTCGTCACGAATACCTTTTCCAATTTCAAAATAAATTAAAACACCAACAGACAAACTTTTTCTACTAAGAACTACGTGTGATTTGATTCTCTACCAGGAGATACGTAGGACCAGAGGGCGGCCGACCTCTGTCAATTGCATTAATAAAAAACCTTTTTTTTTTCTCTTAATTCACTTCTCTCCTTTTTCTCAAAAAAGTGCAAAAACAACTAACTGTCTATCGAGTCCTTTTTTTATTATTATTATAAGGGTAAAAACATTATTTTTGAATTAATAAATGTTTACACATTTAGTTAAAAGGTAACCTTCCTTAGGAAGGATGTCGTAGGGTGCTAATACCTTCCCTACGCATAAACGACTCCCGAGCCTAAATCTGGTCCGCAAGACCCCTTTATCCACTCAATAGGGATTTTCCAATGTTTACCCTTAAACTAAAACTTTGGTGGCGGCTTCATTCAAGAACTTCGAAGAATCCCTCCTTCGGATTTTTCGGTCGCTACAGCTGGCGACTTCACTGGGGACAATTAAGAGAGTCAAGCCAAATTAACTAAATGTGTAAGTATTTGTTAATTTTATTAATATTTTGTTTTTACCCCTATTCTTATATCATTTATTTATTAGCATTTCTTTATATTATTGAACCTTAGGGTAGACGACTTTTTTGCTATTATTGTTGTACATCTTGTCCAGTTTGGTTAGTTTAGGTATTTTGCTCTCATCACACACCTCACTTACACTTTTGCACACACTTTTGAGTGGGGCCCTACACCCGGGTCTGCAAATAACTAGGACGAGTGGAGATTATTAGTGACAGTCATTCTGGATTTTATCTGTCTGACTCTCATGAAAGTCTCAACCAGGGTACGCTCTTTCATGGTATCCCACACCAGGTAGCTCACTATCGTTGTGGATCATATCATGAAGGGGATTTTAGCTCTGGAGACCTTTGTGAGGATGTGAATAGAGCCACCTGAGAGATCGATCACATAAGCGACCCTAGACCATGTTGAAAATCCCAATCTAGACATGACCCACCTAGGACACAGGGGCATTATACTTACCCTTTCTATTAACTGGTTAGCGTTTCTCCAAAAATAAAATCACTCAAAAAAAAAACATATTCATGCTTCTTTCCTTCATTTGCCTGCTCATGAGACGACATCACTTCTTCCATCCATCATACAAAGTCACCATGCATTCATAATAAAATAAAATCATTCTTATGTATCCCATTATCATTGCACTACCATACATCTCATCATATATAAAATAACAAAAACGTCAATTTTTTTTTTGTCCATTTTATCCTAGTTGCATCATCTCTCATACTCATACATCGCATTGCTATTATAAAAATTTATTTTTAAATGCATTATCTTCATGCATCATAAAAAACAAGGACAAAAGTCATTTATTCCCGTTCATCTCAAATGCATCAGTCATTCAACATGCGTCAAAACAAAAATCATAAATTTCCTCATTTTTGCATCATTCATCACCCAATTTGCTTTTTTATTCTAGTTGAAGCATAAAAAAGGGGATAAACCATCACGCATTTCATTCATCTCCATTTTTGCTCATGTACAACAAACATCCATATGTTCATGCATTATACTTTATTCAAAGAAAACACATAAAAAAATCACCATTCATTCATACTAAAACCATTCTTCCATAAGCATTTCATTGTTACTGCACTATTACGCATCTTGTCGTATAAAAAAAAATAATAATAAAGATATCATTTTTTTCAAAACTGCATTCATCTTGCATATATCCTACACCAAAAATACAAAAGTTATGTTCATTACTCTTTTCCACGCATTAAAAAGAAAAAGTCGCTGCGAGTGTCATGCATTTTGTTTCCTCGCACACACAAAAAAAACAATTTTTACCCATATAACGTTAGCATATCATTTGATAAAAAAAAAAAAAAAACACCAGCGTCACATTTAACATGCACCGGCATTCATTTATAATCATTCAAAATCATGATCACATAGTGTAGGCATCACATCATTTGTAAAGTCATGAATTACATTTCAAAAAAACATATCATCATTTGCCCTCATGTTGCCATCCTAGTTTAAATGCATCAACTCCATGTTCGGGTATCATTTTCCCAAATAAAACAAAAAATCATTCCGTAATAATTGTATCATTCGTCGTCCAATAAATTAAAAATAAGAGTCTGCATACATGTTGCACTGCCTCTTGAAAAAATAAAAATAATTGCATTAGGATCAAGCATTTATTTCTTCATGCATACATGCATTCGCATTTTTCATACATATCTGTCATCATGAGCATTACATTTTGCTAGAAAATAAAAAATCACCATAGAACGAATCACTTGTTTTCATATACATCTCGTTCTCTTGGTAATAACATGCACTAGATATTTGTCCAACTTGCATCATCTTGCATGCTCATACTATTTCGTTACTCCTCTTCATGCATAGAAAAATAAAATGCATTTGTCACCTGACATGCAAAATAAAAGAAAAAATAATAAAATAATGCCACCTTCTTGCATCATTCATCATCATATTGCATTGCCTCCGAAAATCATTTCGGATAGTCAATCTTTTCAAGTGATCATTCATTCACCTTCCTCGCATCTACATCATGCAACGTTATTCGTTCATTCATACATAGCATTTTTTTTATGAAAAAGAAAAATAAAAAAACACGATCACAATTAAAAAAATTTGTGATTGAATATCTCATTTAGCATGCATTTCCATTCATTCATAATCATTCACAAAAATCATCATAGCAACATCATGAAATGCATGTAAAAAAAAAACATAGCATTCACGCACCTTTTCACTCGTCCTAATAAATAAAAGACTGCTGTTTCATCGATCATTCATACGTCATTTCATATACCGTTTCAACATGCATCATTTCAAAAATTATGTCATCATTTTCGCATCATTCATAGATACGTATTTAGCATTTCATTCTGATACATGAAAGAGGCTCTGCATCGGTCACGTGCCGCATTGTCTCCAAAAACCATTTAGAATAACCGACCTTTCCAAGTGATCATTCATGCACGCATTTCATGCATTCGCATCTGCATTTTCGTCATTTTTCACCATGTGTTCCTTCACGCATTAGGACACAAGGTGCGTTTAACTTGATTATTCTTGTTGCGTGAGCATAGTTAGTCTTTCAACTAGAAAATAAAAAAATTATCATGCACTCATAATAGAATACGGTCATCGTTTTCATTATCATGGTACCGACATGCATCTCATCATCTAGAAAATAACAAAACTTCATTTTTTTTTTTATTTTTTTTTTATTTTTCATCTTGCATAAGCCCCACGCCAAAAATGAGAAAATAATATCACCTTGATATTATAAAAAAAATTTACATTCGTTCATTATTTCATTACTCCTCTTCATGCATCATGAAAAAAAAAACAAAAGTCATTCATTCTCATGCATCTCAAAAACAGCTCCTTCATGCGTCATAGAGAACAAAAACAAAAGTCATTCACATCCATCTCAAGGGCGTTAATCCTCTCACATGCATTAAAACAAAATTAGGAATTACTTCATTTTCTTCTATTCTTGCATCGTTCATCATCCAATAGTTTTTTTTGTTGTTTTGTTAGCCTCTCACTCTAGTTGAACTTTAAAAAATAAAAAATAAAAAATCACACACTTGCTTAAGGTATCACTATGCATTCCATTCACCCGCATCATTGTCTGTGTACAACAACATCCATATGTTCATGCATTCTGCTTTATTCAAATAATTTTTTCCAAAAAATAAAAAAAATGAAGCTCATAAGTTTTTTGACATGCTGTTTAATGAGAGACGATGCCTTCTTGAAAATATATTTTGATTCCTCTTCCTTGGAAAATGTGGCCATACCTTAACTTGATTCACCAACAACAAGTTCTTCACTCTTCATCCTACCACATTTATGGGAACCACCTACCCACTTAACCATTCAACGGAATTCACCAATAACTCATTCACCATCATGGTCACTACAATATTGACCATATCATAGGCTTGACCCTTGGCCACTGCGTGCCCCACCAAGGGCATCAGCCAACATATATCTCACCCCCGTGATAAGAAGCTTAAATGTCTATTTTGTTAACTTGTGTGGTTTTAGCAATTAAAATTGTTCTATCTTAACCGATGTCAACTCTCTAGGAAGCATTTGCAAAATAAATTAGCATGACATGTGTTCTACTCTTGTTCGAGTCAGTTACACTATCCCCGTCTTTCCTTCATTTTCAAAAACCAGACCCAACCATCCATAAAAGGCCCAGTCCCCATAAGAGTATTTCATTCGCTTTCCCCCAGTGATGAAATTTCGCGAATAACACTTTGTACGCTCCATACTGGGGCAGAGTGATGATCACTAAGATTTTCTGCTCGCATTCTAAACACTCGTGCAAGCCCTTTGAGTAAAAAAAAAACACAAAAGAGATCCAAAAAAGAAAAGCCCGTTAGGTTGAAAACCGCGAGAGCAGCCTGAGCAAAAATTAGGGCATAAAAAAATAGTAAATAAAGAAAAGCAAATATATTAAAATGAAGTTTTGTCCCATAGTTACAATTTCAAGAAAATAAGCAATCATGATTTGAATTGGAGTTTGGCCATTTTCCTTTATCCAAAAATCCAAAAAAAAGAGAAATGCCCTTTGCTACCCACTTCGAGCCAAAAAATCAAAAATCTTTCAAACACCTTAGACAAGGATCAATCTCATATCTAACAGCTGCGCTCAGCTCGAAAGAAAAAAAGAAAAATCACAAAAAAGTGAAATTAAAAAAAAAGGATAGAAAAATCCTGAAAACCAAAAAGTAGAATTTGTGAGCTGACATTTCACACCATCGAGCATATAAAAGATCATTGTCTGAAATAAACCCTCAAACACTTCCTTTGGCCTAAGCGTCCTACCCTCCATAAACCCTCAAATGCGCTACAACCCTAAAACAGGTTCATTTTACCATGAAGCGCATAAAAGATTCTTTGTCTCGACCAACCCCGAACACTCCCAGGAGCAAAGTAATCATTTCCTTCATGAATCATTAGCCATTAGCCATATTACAATCCTAAGGCCTATTCTGATCAGTGATTGGTTGCTTCCACTTTTCTCAAAGCTTATGCTATAGGACGAAATAATCAGAATAATTTATTTGCTCAAAAAAAAAAAACAAAGAGAAAAATATTATTACAAAAGGAAATAAAAAAAAACTTAAAAGGGCTTGCACGCTCGAAGTTCACCAAGAGAAGATAACAGTGATCATCAACAAAGTGAATTTTCATCGAACCAAAAACTCTTGACTGTCTTAGCTTGTGGAATCCTTCCCAAGGAAAACCACAAATCCCTACTAAGACAGTTACTTGACTTATCATATCAAATGGGGCAATACTTCACCCTCCATTCCCCTCGAACTCAGGGAGATTTTTTTAGCATCCCCAAAATACCCTCATCTTTCATCCCGTTCATATACTACACTCATGTAGCCGTATCAGACCAATTTCCAAACCATTATTCTAACTTACACCCTGTCACAATCCCCCGAGATGGGGCAATTTTCACCTTTCATGGATGGGGGCAACCTTGTCCTCTTGTAGACCGGGGCATCATATCCCTCGGCCCGAAAGAATCCTTCTGCCTCCCATTCCATTCATTCCTAGCCACGTGTCACCCTCAATACCAGCATATTTCCCAATCCTTCAATCAGTCTATATCCTTAGTTGTCATTGTCCTCCCTAGACAAAGGCAGACTGTTTCACTCCCCACTATTTGAAGTCAAAATTGGGGCAGTCAACATTTCTTACCTTGGGGCAAGCTCATCTCTCATATGCTTGAGCCAATAAACCTCATCCTTCACTCCACTCACGTGTCACATACCCTACATTTCTTGAACCCTGAGTCAACTTGGCACATTCATTTGCATTCACACTGTTTTTCATATTTATTAAGCAAATGCTTCAAAGAGAGAGACACATAATAATGACAATCCCTCTAAGTTAACATCTTAGACTTGAAAGCTTAGCCATCATGAGTCATCATAACCAAATGAGAACCCATCTGCAAATACACATCTCGATCTCTAGAAATGGCACTAATACATTGCTGCAAGCCACACTTTTCAAGATGACAATCTTGACTTACCAGAGTTCAAGTCCAAGCCATCAAAAATCTTTCTTCCAAGGAACGATCAATTCAAAATGTTCAACTCTCTGTTTCCAACATCAAAAGTTTCGTTTCACATCAAACATTTTTGCATCCTTACAAAACAAAAAGTGTTGTTACCAACAAATCATGCATTAGACATGTCCTCATTATTCTAGAATTAAACCTTGCCTCTGATCATACTCATCACCACTCTCTCATGCAAGTATTGTACATGCATTCACATTCGACTTGTTTTTGCCTACACAAGTTGGCTTCCTTCGCATTACGCATTGCGTATCCTTACATGCATACCCGTACATAACACGTATTGCTTCAATAAAAAGCCGAATGTCGGTCTCATTATTACCCAAAGTCTGTCTGCATCCCAATCAATCATATCATAGCATCGCACCATGCATTCATGCACTTCCTTTTATTCACCATGGCGTTTGCATCACAATATTGCATACCTATCGTATTCGCATTCTCATTTCATGCATTCATCAAATACCAAAAAGACAATAAGAAAAAAAAAAGAAAAAAAAAACCTCCCACATCCCCAACAAACATCCAATCATTGCATCATACAACATCAACTCATGCGGCTACCACAATCCTTCATCTAAGCATTACGTGTGCACGTTCATTCATTCATCATTCACTCATTCATTCATGAAAAGGGGCAAAACAAGAGAAAACCAAAAAGGCAAAAATCATCCACATTGCACCTGTTACTCCCACCAAAGTATAGATCATTCCATCATGCACCTAAGCAGCACGTCTGCATTCGCATGTCATCTACCGTGGCATATGCTATTCGCACCCCTCTTTTAAAAATACACGTTTCCTGCCACTTGCACCCCCATTTTACTATTTCACCCCCTGTTTCTCTTTTTAAATTTTATTTCTTTTCCCTAAATAAAACTTATTTCTTTCACAAACCCATTTTTTCCCGAATAACGAATAAATGTT